>KZ062970.1:77088-89714 GCA_002091835.1 Anopheles maculatus
GGAATTTACAGTGGCCAAACTTTTCTCGTTAAACGTGAGAAGAATTGACGTTGCGAAAAGTTTGAGTCTAATAATGACGGGATTAATTGATTATTGATTTTCCGACTTCCGTTTTCCCATCACGGTGACACTTGAGCTGATCGACAAGCACTTTGTAAAGCTTATGGAAGCGATTTGTGTCGTGCGGATCGCATGCATTCAGAATTGACGTTGCGAAAAGTTTGAGTCTAATAATGACGGGATTAATTGATTATTGATTTTCCGACTTCCGTTTTCCCATCACGGTGACACTTGAGCTGATCGACAAGCACTTTGTAAAGCTTATGGAAGCGATTTGTGTCGTGCGGATCGCATGCATTCAGGCGGATTTAAAAACCGCCTATTAAAAACCGTGCTATTTTTAGGTTGACCAAGATGCTTCACGCTACTGGGTAACTTCAGCTAGACGCGATTCGTAATGAAAGTAAACTAAATTGATAAAGGAGAGCGAAATTGAAGCATCCTCTCATATTTCAACACTGCCATTTAACTGTCAAAAGTTTGTCGATAAACGATCTTAGAGCTGTAGGAGCAACACAAAAGCTCGGATTTTTGGAGTGTTTCAATTTTAACTCGCTTTAGCAGAATTCGTGAGCAATTTAACTTATCACCTTCACTTCTTTCGCGTACGTGATAACAGCTCGCCATCGTTCTTCAAGCCGAGCACACATAGCCAGTGGGGAACTGAATCGTGCTATTAATCGCAGCATTTAGGTGGCAAGTTAAATCCACGTTAATGGTTCGATATGTTATGCAAACGATGGGTGCTAAAAAGTTGTTACCTTCTGGACCTTTTTCGGAGCACATAATTATACCGATCAGACGTGAATTGAATACGAAGCTCTCTCTTTTGGTCTGCATCTGCATCTCTAGAAGGGACAGCAAACGAATCGCTAACGTCAGCAGTCTGAAAATAGTCATCAAATACAGATGCCTTTAAGCGGTTTGACAGATAAGCGCAAATAGTTGTACCTTCTTTGTATCTAGGTGCGAGGATGATGCTGAACAATCGAAAATTCCCTTCTCAACCGAACAAGTTTAAACCTCTGCTCCACTTCACGAACGGTGTGCACAGGTGTAGGAAATGGGGTGTATTCCTGTGTATTAACAACTTCAATAAAATCGACCAAAAAACTTCGGGCGTTGGAATGGGACGTGGGCCGTTAGTTGTTCATTGTCGTTAGCTCCTACACTGGTGTTGGGTTGAATTTACTGTTTTAATTACTAACTTCGCTAATGCACCAAGGCAGGTAGCCCCCATCACGTTCAGGACCGTTGCTGACTGTTCTGTTACTGTGCGTAACAGCCTTTATGCTAAGAATAGCAGCTGGAGAAGCGTTTTGCAGAAATTGCTTCAATTTCTCGAAAACCATCGCAACTGTTCGATCGATTCATTTCCGTTCGGTTCGATTTGTCGCGGTGGATTATACGCATTAGCATGGAGCACGGCCCAAGGTAACGTATACAAGCAAATGGCATTTAAATGCTGGAATCGTACGATCCAGCTAACCAACAAAGAACCATCAGGAAGTAATCAACTACTAATTTTAAGACGCGTGTAGGCAGTGTTGCATACCCACGAAATGGGCCCTTTTGTCAGACTTTTATCAGCTAATTAGACGGTTTGGCAGACTCAGGCGGATACTTACCTCCTTAATGTTTGATTTTTCCATCTCTCGCTCTTGTTGGTCTGTTTGCTGACGAAGGTGAAGCTTTGTGTTCATTTTTACATTCGCAAAGTTCGTCCGAATATCCGCACCTTGAGTTTGTTTGGCTGCTTCCGGGAAAAAAGTTTTTCGCCGCCTCAAACTGCTACACTGAGGCACACACTTTCACCAAACAGTATCAATAGAGAAGGTTTTGGGCAGGGGCTTCTCCAACCGGCGGCGTAACTCGAGCAACGCGTTAGATGACTTCCCTTTCCTTTATTGAGGTTTATTTATAAAATTCCAATATTTCGGCCGGCGGAACATAATCTGCTGGTTGCCTGTAATGGTTTCTTTAGGCTCGTTCTACTTCAGCGAGAGATCCTTTTTTGCCCTTTTCCGACCGAACGAACAGAAAGCTACTCGAATTCCGAAAACTCGTGGAACCATTCCTTCCACCTTGTTCTCCATCAGCATGCTAAGTCCCGCGCAACTAAATGCGGCGGAAGAATTTGCATTCCTCACATTGCCGAGCTGCTCTTTCGGGGTGCGTCTGTTCATCACCTGCGTGTGTCAGAATCCATGCAATCCCGCATTCTCCCGATCGTTAACTTACGGCGTTGGTTTGGGAATAAGAAATTAACAACTTGATATATTATTTATCAGTTTCATCTCCGGGATGCTGCGGGTCCTCAAACCCGGGATCTTTCGTGCTGAGCTTTCATCCTCTGTTTGCTTTGGTGTGGTGGAAACGCCATGCTTTTTGGAGTTTGGAGAACACCAGTACCGGTCGTCCAGCTTGTTAAGCTTACGCTACACCTTTTGCACCTTTGGGGAAAACTCGGAGCAACCGGGCGATCGTACCCTTTTTGCTCACAACACCGATGCTCTCCGGGAATGTGGTTACGATTCACAAGATTTCCTTTTTTCTGGTTTCTCGGTGTGTGTGTGTGTGTGTATGGCACGGGTTGACTGAGATCAACGAGATTGCGGACGAGTCGCATGCTCAAGCAGCAGCTGGCTCGAGTGCAGCTGGCCCGTTCAAGGGTGACCGACAGGAAAGCACGAAACAAAATAAAAACTAGTTCAAACTTGGTCACCGAAGAAAAGAATGCCAGAAGGTACCACGACCGCATACAGAAAGCTTTGTGGAGATATTTTTGAGAGGACGCTAGAGCTTTTTTATGTTGCTTTTGAACACACCGGGTCTCCTTCGTTTCAGGAGTCTACACAAGAACCGGTGTCCAAGAATCTTACCTTGCTTCTGACAGGCCAATATTTGATTGCCATCGTAGCGGTACGGGTAGTTTTTACAGTCGGTCAAGAGAGAATTGTTCGCATTTTTGTTTTCTTTCTGTTTCAAAGCATTTCCCGCGACGTAGCGGACAACCACAATCGAGACGAAGCTGAAATTGCCATCACTTGGAACGGATATCTTGAGCCATAAATCACCTGTGCTTGAAACGTTTGCGTTTCCAAACCCTTTTGTTTACCTTTCCAATAATGGTGTTAGTTCAAATGTCAGCGGAAATTATGATACAATCACGTTGACAGTTTTTGTCTCTCAAAAAGGTAATTTTGTCATGCAGATTGCATACTTTGTGGTTTTTGCAATTGTTTGAGCAACAGGAAGGGATAACGTCGCGACTGTTTCACCGGAAGCGTACCTTGAAGGCTTTCACTGACTGCAAACGTCACATCTTCTTTATATCGCCTACTAGGATCAGCTTTTAGCCCTATTCAAAATGATGCTTAAAACCGTCCGTTCTAGCTATCCTCTATCGGAAACAATAGGCTAGCGTGAATTCGGAAGCAAATTAAATTTCCACTTCACTATGCTTCCCTTCAAGGAATTTAAAAGAATCAACACTGCCATTCTAGTAAAAACCCCACCGAATCTACCCCGAAACGGGTCAGCACAAGTTGAATCCTTTTATCATCAGTCCATGGTCGCTTTCGTCCATCATTTTTCACGCCTGAAAAGTCTTTCTGTATGAAAACAAAACTGTCGCTTGGACTTTTCCACCCCCCTCCCGATTTTGGTTATCTAGCTCCAAAACCCGTACCGAAGCTTGTTCCAGTGAGTGGCGTTGCTCCTTCAACCGGTACGCAGGTTGAAAAGGTTTTCCGAAAAACCATCCCATTTTGTACCGCATCCGTTGGCCGGAAGTCACCAACCTAAGCACCACCGCCGAAGGACAAACCGCTCAAGAATGAAAATATTCACACAAAAACGCGTTTCAGTGGTTCGATATCCGAAACTGTCATGAGCACGGAGAAGCGTAAGCATCGGCTGAGCTGGATCATACCACACGCGGAATATGAGCGTTTAAATTATATTTTTGATTCGTTCGTGAAAACATGTGCTAAAGTCTCTGGCTGTGGAGTGTCTGCCAGACCTAGGGGCCGTGTTTTGTAGGGTTAGAGCTTGTCTAGCGAGGCCCAATATCAGCCGTGGTATGTACGAACCGACCGAGGACCGCATTCCGCACGATATGTGGTAAGCTTTACGGTCGGTTTAGTTTGCACGATTAAATTACCCATGGAGCGGCGAGCAGAGCGCAAAAACCGGAACGAACGTACACCAATCGACACCTTTCCGTTCCGTTTCGTTTGATTAACATAGCCTGCGCCTAAATGTAGACCATGCAGAGCGCACCGTTCGATACCCGGGCCCAGGAACACTAATGCCCATGGCCTGCAGGAATCGTCTCGTTATGGAACGCATCGACCTGTGCCTGTTTCTGGCAGCGCTTGTTTCATCATTACAAGCATCGATTTTGTCGATGTGCCCATGGAACTGCTGGCAAGAATGGGCAATACACACACACACACGCCCCTACACATCCTTGGGGAACACTGAGTGCAGGGTTGGACGTGGTTCATTAATTTCGACATACCGGTGGAGGGAAATAATGGGACACAAACGGCCTAGCCTGGTCGGGAAAATAGCAGGACATACATATTCACTCACACAAACACAGCACACGCTGCTACCTCAATGAACACGACGCCAGTTGACGTTTGGCAGTGTGTTCCAATGATAGACTCGCAGCGGGAGTCGTCTCCATTGCCGGCCGGGGTTAGTCTTTGCTCATCTCGGACGCTCTCAGCTGTCAGAAGGCTTTCGGGCAACGGCATCACTGACGTCCGAGATGACGCCACTCACCATCCGCAGGGTGGCATTGAAAATGATCGTTTTTATTTGCTTCCTGAGCGGACTATCTCTCGCTCCGTCATTCCACCGGGTCGAAGATGCTCGAACAGATCAATAAGCGGACGGATCCCTCCTGCCGGGATGCGAACGGAAAGTGTCCGGATGCTCCTTCTCACCGTTTGGTCACCGACTGCATTGACTTCGGAGTCGATTTACGTCCTTTCCGATACTGTTACCTACCGCACAGGTCCGGTACGGACCCGACCAGCACGGCGAACGACACAAGAGTCATTTTTCATGCAATGCTTTGATTCCGGTTGGAATGATAATTGGAGTGGTTCTCTTATCGCTCTTTAAAGTTTGTCGCAGCCCATCCTTGAGCATGACTGCCGGGGGAAGAAAGGCCCAACAAAAGAGCTTTGGATGAGGCAGATGAAGTTTAGTGCTGGTGCCGTTGTTTGAAAAGCGGAAACCCATCAGTCAGTAGGTGCGTGTGTGCGTGTTTGTTGAATTAATTATAACGTCGGATGCTGGGGAAAGCCGTTCTCGAACCTGGTTCTATTTATTCAGAGCTTGTGGCTTTGTGTGAGGTCATTCGGTTCATCCTTACCCATTATTCAACGCAGTCAATAATGATAAGCAGACAGCAACCAGAAGGTTTGATTTTGACCAGCAAATAGCATAAATTTAGGCGCTATTTTTTAAAGTTAACTATTTTATTTGCTTCAAACATCATTAGAATTACCAAGGAAAGCTTTAAATGAACAAACTTATTTTGACAAGTAAATAGCAATCATTGGATAACAAGCCCCACAACTATTATTTACCAAAAAATCAAGCCAATTTCAAGCAGAGCGACAACTTTAAAATATCGATCGCATATTTGCGCCGGAACGATTATTACCGCTTCAAAATATGAAACAACTAAAGCCTGTTGGCCTAGTAGGCAAAGTTTAGCATATCGTTCTAATGGCCCTACCACCGGCTGACACTGACACCGGCGAACGAACTACTTTCATCCCGGTATTCTCCCCCCCGTACGGAAAAGTACTAAGTGAACCTCGATGCAAAGCAGGAGCACAACACATCTCTTACGTGCATTTTCCTAACGTTCTTCCCGACATTGCAAGCCACTCTGCCCACATCCGAACTTTTCCAATTTACACGTAAAAAATGGAAATGTTTCTCCGTGCAGAAGGTATGGTCCCTTTCGGAAAATTTCACTCCGCCCTAAAAGCGTCGTCAGTTTGTTGTGCCACACTCTGGCATCGGTCTGTCTAGAAGGTACCGAAAGCGGATGCAAACAACCGTACCAACTACGGACGGTGTAGCAAACTTTTGCCAACAAGCGCAGCGACGCCATCCACACTCCATTACCGGGCAGTGAAGTTAAGGGCCTGCCTGGTTCCGTGCGGACAACCTTAGGCCTTTCCGGATGCAAGCGTCAGTCAGACGTTTTGGGCGGAAGATTAGTTTTCAATTTACAATATTTTGTAAAAACTTGATCGTCATTAGGACGCGCTTCCTGTGACGATCCCGGCGACCTTCTGAGAAATGGGATGAGATTTCCTTAGATTTTCCAGCACCGTCGAGCTATTGCGACTTGTTTGTCTAAGCGAAAGACACGAACGGGTGTCCCGATTTTTGGTGGAGCGCATTTACTTCCTCATCACACAAGCAAATCTGTTCAACGATCTTTTTGGTTTCTTGCTTTTCAGGACCAAAAGCTGATAGATTTTAGAAACGTAACCATAACATCATATAGTGTCTATATTTACTAAAACGGAAAGCCAACGTGTAGCGTAATGTCCAGCAACTGTCAAGCTCCGTTCCAAATACCTATCACCGACGGATGTAACGTTACTGGAGCAGCCATCAGCTGCTCGTAGTCCATCACCATCTCAACTAGATTCGGTGGACCATCGGCAGACCGTTCCGTTCCCGTTGCCTTGTTTTGGAAACTTCGTGGACCTACAGCAACAGTCTTAGTAACTAGTGTCAATTAGAAGCGATAGAGCGCCTAGCTGTTTATGCAAGTGTGTGTGTGTGTACGCGTGACTGTGAACGTGTGAGTGCGAGTGTGGTTTTGTATGTTTTATACTCACCGATCTTCAGTGCCAGACCAACGGAAGCATCTCGGAAGCCGAGCTCATGGTAGTGTGATAGACTGAAATAACAAAAAAACAAGTGTAAAAGTAAGCGTGGTTAACTAAGCGAGCTTTACTAGGGGGGCCGATAGCTTTTTATACATTCTAACACCGAGTTTTAAATCCCGACGACGCGTCCAGCCGCCAGGTACCAGCACCAGTCATATTGCTACCATAGTGTTTATGTGTGTGTGTGTGTTTGTGCCTCTCTCTTTCTCTCTGTATATGTGTGCGAGTTGTGTACTTATGCGTGGGCTTGTGTCATTGTTGATGTCCATTAGCCGGAACGGCTCTGTTTGTTTCGTATACGTGTGTTCGTGTGTGGTATATTTATGTTGTAAACCCAAAACGATTTGAGTCCCTTTATGTGTACAAGCACCAACACTTTGTCCCCGTCCTCCGCCGCCCCCCCTTCCACACTCACAAATGCAACAGATCACAAACATCAAATCTAGTTGTATCTAGTAGCCTGCGTAAAAGATCTGACCGATTAGTATTGTTCCCGTGCGAAGCGGTATGCATACATTTAGGCGTTATTTGTTTTTAATTTTGTCGTTGCGCTGTGTTTGGTGAGTGCTTGGAAAAAACAAACAACCGGTGATGCTTTTAAAGTTTACCGAAGATCTGCACACAAACAAACAAACATCGAATGCAAGTCTGTACAGCGTCAACAACTGGTGCCCAAAAAGAAAAGAACGATCGGGGTTAGTTCTTGTCGCGAAAGGCGTGCGTTTTGGTAACGAATATAGTCAGCGGACAGTGAGTGCTATCGCGTTTTCATTTCGGTGTTGTCTGTTCGTGCTTGACCTACATTGATGGACTGTGGGCTCACAAAACCAACCAACCATCCACCGTCCAGCGCTAGTAGTAGATGGTTGTGTGAGCGAAAGGAACTGAGGGACCGGTTGGTGCGTGTGAGTGTGTAGGTGCGAGCTTTGCCACGATCCTGGCATTCACAAATTGGCCGCCACAATCCTCTACCTCCACCACCACCACCACCACCACCACCACCACCACTACCAGCATCATCATCACCAGCACTTTAACTGCACCAAATGTCAGTAGAATCCGACTCATCAGTTGTAAGTGTTTCTTTTCCCTGTTACTCGGACGCTTGTTGTTTGCGCTCAGCGCGTCGCGCTTTTCATGCTTTGCTGTCTCTAGCTTTGCTTACGTTTTCTTTTTCTCTCATTTGTGCACAATTTCTGTAATTATGGCTTCACACTAAAGTTGTAGAGCACTCGACACAGCACGCTTCCTTGTTCCTTTTTTGTTTCCTTGTTGCAAAATTACTTGGCAAATTCACAGTTGCAACGTGGCTCATTGATCTTGTGACTAATGATTGCTTTCATCGGTTCGATTCTTGGCGGAAAGTGAGCAGCCGATTTGTTGTTTCGTTAATTAAACTTGACAGCAGCGAAAGATTGTTGGATGGTCGTCATGCAACCGCACCGACCGCATTTCTTAATCAATCGATAACAGATGCTGGACTTTGTTGTAGTTAAATGTAAAAAATGTTTGTATTTGTTTGTAATGTATCAGTTTTTGTTTATTCATTTTTGTGTGACTTACTCTTACTCTTATGAGGAAAGCATTTTTATGTAGCAAGTCTTATCGAAGGAAACATTGTTTGCATATTACGTGGTACACAACCGATACAGCCGTTACAAGAGACCACACGTAACGCTTCACGTAAACTCAATTAAAACTTGTATGGCCTGCATGGTCCTTGTGCGTCGCCTCCAACAGGTTGGTTGCTCATTTCGACTACCTTCTTTTTTCCACCGCCGTTGAAGAACATAAATTACCCCGTTCCTAGTCGAAAGCATCAATTACAAGGTTTCGCTTTGAAGTGTTGAGCGCCGTGCAAACCACGTCAACGAGTCAAAAAATAGAATTAAATTGAGGCAGACGGCGACCGGTGTTGGTGTTGGCTTTTGGCCTGCACTGTGCTGTATGATTTAATAAGATTTCGCTTCCGTAGATGGAAAAGCTTTCAAACGGCTTCTTCGTGGAGTTGAGGAGCGGTTAAAGTGAAAAGTAACATACGCATGGCCTAAATCGGGGTGGGGCGTCAATTGTTGGAGGCTGCAATACATTAAAGGTCGTTAGAAGCCTGAAAAATGCTGTGAAGCTTAATATGGTACGTAGTTTCTTTCTTAAAGCCCGCTTTTTGTATGCATTGGATTGCATACTTTTAGGCGCAATGTAACACAAATCAAATAATCTATAATAGCGAACAATCGTGTTTCATGTGTTGAAAGCTTTTGACGGGTGAGCGCTACACAACAATCAATGCAGAATAAAACACCAACTGCAAATTCATTTAATCAAATTGAAGCAAAAAGTCGACCTTCAATGACGTTTCTAGCATCTGAAGACGCCTAAATTTATGTCTTCTTTTTGCAAAGTCCTTTTCACTCGACCTTAAGCAACTGCTAAGCAAATTAAATTTGCATAATTCATTGCAAAATTATGAGACCCATCTAAATAAACAAACAACCTTCCAGAGTAATAAAAAAAACACAAGGAAACCTTTACAAGGAAGAAATTAACATAAGACCGTTTCAGATGCAACACCACGGATGGAAAAGTAATGGAAAAGAAGCAAACGAAAGGAAACGTAATAGAGAGAAGTGTAAAATGCCCCTGTTGGTCTTAAGCTGTAACGTCTTACTTATTCAGCCTAATTGCTCTCGCTTCTTCACATCGGCTTCTTTTTGTTACGAAGGGTCAATTTTTATTTTTGTAAGCTCTCAGTGTCCATTCTTCCTTCCGGAGGACGTTGTTAAGGGACCTTTTCGACTTCTAGAATGACGTGCGAATATCGATTCAAATTTGTCCCGGTGGTGTGTTCATGTTCATCAAAACCGCTTCCTAAACAATGTACCTCTGCCTACAACGCTCACCATTCCTTCAGTCACTAATACGAGAGGATAATCTGGATGATACCTCCGCGCGTGTGTGATAGTCTGGTGTGGCATTAAAGCAGGTCACGATGATGATGATGCCAATAATCCTTCGAGAGTGGATCTACCTCAGTAAACGGATTAATACTGCGTCTTTCACAGCCCAAACCTGCCCCGAGCGCTAGACTTAGCGATGAGACAGGAAATCTGTCAAACGTGCCGGAAAACCTGCTTCAACATGTCCACGCTCCTTACCAGCCACTTCTTCCTACCTAAAACGTTCGATTCACTTTTCACTCGATGAACCGTGCAATACTCACTTTCCAGAGGTATGACTTCCTTCGGGAATGTTTCCCATTCACAGCATCTCGACTCGGTGCTATAAGCTTGCTTGGGTACAACTTCACAGCTTGCGGGAATCATAATCCTCCCGCTTGGCATCCTCCAGCACAAGAAAACACCTCCCAGTAAACAGGGAAAAGCTTTGCGCAAGGAATGCAAACAACAACATTCACCGATTTCTGCGTACGACTTTTTTCGGTGTGAAAATTCTTCTCGTCAGCATGCCATGGCGTCTGATTGGATCGAATTCCAGCCGAACGGATTTTCCGGACTTTTTTTCCTTTCCCGGCTGTTAATTGGGAATCATTTCCAGCGGACCTATTTTTATGCGTTTGCTGTTTCTCTCGCAGGCTGGAAGAAAGCAGCGTTCACCTTTCGGCGTGATGGACAGATGACGGATGATTGGAATGCAAATAATTCATTCTCATCGCTTCGGTCGTTCTCGCCGCACGCTTCCCTCTACACATGCCCAACCGATCGTTTATTATACCGAAGCGAAAATGAGTGACAACAGTGTGCTATTATTTTTGTGGTAAATGTCAAAGGACCAGCAAAAGAAAGGTCTCTCAAAACTCACCGACATTCTGAGGGATCGAGTGTCGGGGTGTAGTTCTCTGTGTTTCATGTTTGTGTCGAAAGATTTATTCGAAACCTCAATCGTATTATCGTGCAAAAGTGTGTTGTTTCGTGCCTCAGTAAGACGAGGCGAACCAACGATCCATCTCACGGTATTTCGTTTTCCTTGGTGTCTTATACGTTGCTGTTCCGACGAGGCAAACCGACGATTCGACGATGTAGATTTTATAGCAACACACAGTTTGTGCTGCCTGGTGGATGGATGGATGCTGGAACCCTCCAGTTTACTGCAGCAAACCGTTGGACGCTATTTATATCAAGACCCGAACCCATCTTGCGCCTCGAGAACGCCACGGCTGGTGTCGTTCTTTCGCCGGTACAGGCCATAAACAGCCAAACACCAGACGTACTACGGGGACCACTTCTTGATAGGTCGATTTGTTGTTCCGCCGCACATACCGGCCGGTGTCTTAAACTTCGATAGCACCGGCCAAAGCAAGACAATACGAGTGGCAAAGATAGATGTACGTGCGCCCTTGCACACGGTCGTCTCGGACACATCTAAATTACTTTGCGACCGGTTGGTGGTGAAAGTCACTACGGAATTGACTCGGCAAGTATCGTACTGATCGCGTTTGGGTGATTCTTCTGCCGCAAACTCACAACACGGTCACGTTACCCGCACAAAATACAAATTCATATGTCAATTACGCCTTCAAGGTATGCAATGGGAGCGGCTGCCAGGACTTTAGTCGCTTTGTCGAGCAAACAACGACAATAATGCGACACTTGCGTCGTGCGGCGTTGCATACATTGAGGCGAATTTGTCAACGGAGACACGAAATATTTTAACTTGCGTACCACTTCGGTGCTGCCGTAGTTGTTATCACGGTTGGTCTCGTACTGCGACACAGGTTCTCAGTAGATCGTTGCCATAGCACGGGGCATTGTATATGTGTGCTGTGTGTTGGCAACACAGTTTGCAGCTCACTAGTGAATTGATAGTCATGGCTATATCCGTGATATTTGTGCGAACTCTAACTAGCTGGCATGGTCGTCAGTAAGTAGGCCGTACAGTGTCTGGCTGCTATCAGCATAGAGATTGCGCATTTCCCAGAAGCACTGCGTTTCACAAAGTTTTTAATTAATTTGTATTGAATTTCTAGTTGCAGTACTCAGTTGATTATTGCTTCCGGCTAAATCGAATGATACCTCATCCAGTTTTTCTTTTGTACTATGGTGTAACAGTACAACATGGTGGTACAAATGTTAAGCTTAGCTTTTACTCGTCTAACTAGCAATATGTTCCCGTTAAATCCGCACCGACCATGTATCGATAGGGCTTATTCTACGAGGCACTAGGCGTCTCCATCTCAAAATGTTTGATTGATGTCGTGTGACACACAAGCCCCGGCGCACATGTTATATCATGTCCCAGGTTTGCCATCATCATCAGTCTGGAAATAGCAAACCCGACAACCATCCGTCGACATCCGCACACGCACTCGAGCATTGCAAATATGTCCAACATAATCTTGCACCTAATCCCTACTGTAGCGCGATAGCGAGACACAGATTCCCGCTCGCATTTATTCAAAATACTTGATTTCTTTGTGTTTTCTTTTTCTGCTTGTGTGTCTAATCTTTTTCGTTCGCGTTCTGCGCGGAATAGAACGGTTTCCGTAGTCCTGGTAACGATAAGACAATGCGACCACACTCACTACCCGGAACGGTATCTTTGAGCGACGTGCCGTTGTTGCTGTGCCGGAGCGTGGCCGATTCAAAGAAAAGTGCTTTTCTTCTTACGGCC
>KZ062971.1:20332-35432 GCA_002091835.1 Anopheles maculatus
ACACACACACACACACACACAAACACGAGAAAAACAACAAACCAATGAACGCTGCCAAACAGCTTCCAGAATTGCACAAACATCGCACGCTCTCGCTCTCTCACCGTTTCACATTGCTCGCTCGCTCGCTCTCACACTCTTGCTCGCCTGTCAACTGTGGCCCTTGCGGGTGACAGAGCGCGATGCCGTTTGTGAGCGAGTGTGTGCGTGTTGTGTGTGCGTGTTTTTGGGAAATATTTGCGCAAACAAAGCGCAACAAACGGTAGGCGCGTACACGGCCAATCGCGACTGGTACGGTTGGGCCACGCCCTTCACACACACACACACGCACGCACGCACACACATTCGCGCTACTGCAACAGTGAGCTTACGGGGTGGTGTAATGTATGTTTTTGTTTGGCGTGTACATAAACATAACCACCACGGTGAATGGAGCTGCTGCGGCGGCGAGCGAGTGAGAGAGAGCGGGGCGATCCATTTGACGAAACATGACGGGTAAAACATAGCAAATTATTTTAAAACATTCATCATTTTGTCCTCCCCTTTGCCCCTGCACCGTTACCCCCTGCCCGTCCTGACCGTCCTTCTTGTTGCACGTTCGCCGCTTGGTTTCGCCGCTGGTGCCCCGGAGTCTGCCACTCTTTCGTACGCTTTTAACAGGCCGTACCAGCTGCCACTGGAAATTCAGTGCTCTTTCTCTGTGTGTGTGTGTGTGAGTATGAATACAAAGTTTCAACGTTGGTTTTTGCATCCGCACCCAAACACTCTACCTTCCACACGGTGTGTTTACGCTGCGTTACCATCATAACTGTCACACAGCTGTCATTCGCTGCCTGCCTAATGTACACACAGAGGCGAAACGAGCGTGCGTGGGGTGGGAGAAGATGACAAATTTAAACAGCGTTCCCGTTCGCATTCCCCCTCACCCCACTTTACCCGCCACTAATTTGTTAATTATTTGCACGAACTAAAATGCTGTGTCTGTGTACGTGGAAGCTGGTTTTTGCAATCCGCTGGGGGAGATGGTTGGATCGCTTGTATCGGCATTAAGGCAAGTTAAGCTTCGGTGTTCGGTATTAGTAACTATGGTGAAATTATTACATTACTGTTAATACGCTTGCTAAGTGGCTGAAAGTATGCAATCGGGCTTTCGAGAGCTGCCGAGATGAGGTAGTAACGTTATGGTCGCTTTTGAACGGTTGCTGCTCAAGATGGAGTGAGCAGTTTAGACGCTCCACTGGTCTATTTTATCTTGAGGAGATAATAAAATAATTAGTTAGCTTTGTAAGCTCTGCAAATAATTAGCCTGAGAGTCTAGGTGATCAGGAATTCCTTTACGTAAAGTCTTATCCGAGGCCCGGTGGTGAGGACTGATAACAATAAGTCTTAGTAAGCTAAAAATGGCAGGCCTAAGAGATCGTTAGGCCAAGAAAGAAGATAAATTCCTATCCAGTGGTACAGAAGAACTGGAATCTCTTGCATTTCTTCCATACATTTCCTCAAGATGCAGTAGGACTTAGTGGTATACAGAAATTGACGTCTCGACTTGAGAAGATTTCACTTCATCTTGAGATTTTAGCGTAGAATGAATTCTAATGACGCAAAGTCTTCATAACTCACCTACCAACTTTGAAAAACAGTACACCAGCTCCGCAAACGTCGTGTGGAGAATTTAGCTTATCTATTTCTCTTCGAGATCCTTCTATTCCGAAAACACAACAATTCTGAACTTGAAATTAGAAACTTTGAGGAATACTTTGAGAAGAGTCGGAACATACGATGAGCATATCAAGAAGTTGCATGGGATTCTAGGATTGCTCCTAGATAAAGTCATATTTGCAATAATTGTACCCCATCTTGTAACCATTTACTGTAAAGAAGTCCAATCACTCAAGAATGCTGTAAAGAATGAAATCAATCAAGTCCAATGAAACAAAACTACGATTGTTGAAGATGCATTGCTTCAGAGCTCAATCTATGGAAAGTTGGTAGGAAGATTTCAAGGGTTTCGAGAAGTCTCATCGTCCAAAGGACCTTGTCGCTCGAATGAGTCTCGTTGTTCCACAGAGTTCTACTATTGAACGGTCCTAAGAAGTCTTAAATGAATTGCTAGATTTCCTATGTTCCAAGGTTAAATGATCTCAAAGATAAGGACACACACTCGCAGCATACAACGTACCTAATGATGAGCTATAATTATCAGAAACAAAATGCTTTTCGGGCGTTCTTACTCTAGTCAACGACAGAATTCCTTTGCATTACACAGAAGAAACGAACAACCGAATAAGACCTGCTAGGCTTGCTACAATGTCAAAATGAGGATATAGTGCAGATATTCTCCGATTTGGATTGTGTTTATTTCATATTACATACAGCACCAATCACCATCTAAATCAAGACATTGGAATGTACACATCCCACTAAAAAGACATCACAAAACAGGTAGTCTGCTAATGAAAAACCTTCACGATATCTCGAACAAACATACGAAAATGGTTGACAGATACATCTAGTTGTCAGAATCAAAAAAGAATATAGAACAGAGTACACATCTTTGAGAAGTTTTAGACACCTTTGTCATGTTCAAAGTTTTAGGAACTCTCTACCGATGTTCGACCTCGAAGAGTCCATACATCAGAGCTTGCAGCGCTTCAAACCAGGCAACAAAACAAGTCCCGTCTGATATGTCAACGGTTTCATCATAACAATGCAAAACACGCGCATTATTTAGGAATCCAGGACGAAACCTGGCCCGGTTTTCCGGCTTCCAAGAAAAGGCAATTGTGACACAGCTTTTACCGGTTCCGCGTTATCTGGCCGAACCATCGGCAGTGTCTAATTTTCCTGTCGCTATCTTTTTTTTTTGTCATCCCCCTCTCTCTCTCTCTCTCTCCCGTTGGTCCACCCCAAGATGGTTTGGTAAGCTGATTAAACCGATAGTCCGACGTTCGCGCGTCCGCCCACAATTTGGCGCAACGAATCGATTCAGGCGTCGGCCGCCGCTGTAGATTTGTAGGACGCCCTCCCGGACATCCGGCCCGTTCCTTGGGACCGTCGTCGACTGCCGCGGAAGCTGCTCGTCAATTTTACGCGCGTGAGCATCTCGATTGCGTGTACCCGAGCGGACACCATTCTGTCCCTGGACGACTTCGAGACCTTCCGCCGCCTGCCGATGCTATGACGCAACAAATTGCATTGAAGGTTCCTGTTTCCTTGGTACGGTTGGCGATTGTAATGGCAAAAGTTACACATTGTTAGGAGTGGGAATGTTTTCCTTCGCCAGTGCAGGCGAAAACTCGTGCCAGCGACAACAACAGTAGCCGACCGCCCCAACCAACGCAGCGCCATTTCCATTGTTCTACCCATTAATTGGCACCCTCTATCACACTGTTACGATCACATTCACTTCCTATTAAAAGGAGTCTTGCCCGTGCAGCAAAGCGGAAGATAAGTGCTGTGAGAAAGACAGCAGGGAGAGAGAGAGAGAGAGAGAGAGAGAGAGAGAGAGAGAGAGCGCGAGAAAGATGGAATTCCGGAGAGATGGAAGATCCTCCAAGGTAGTGGTGGAGCAAGCCGAGTCACCGAGTAATGACGATGACGCTGTTGTTTTCTGCTTGCTGCACGGGAACGGGAAAAACGGGAGACGCACAACAACAAGCAGAGTATTGCTGGAAGCGTTTTTGGCATTGTTTTTGCTACATCTCAAAACTGCTGGACAGCTGTACGGAAGCTGGTTTTGTGGATTGCTTTATTGTTTAGCCTTTATTGCTGCGGTAATGGTGATGATTCGCACGTGCCTAATCATACTAGAATTAGGGCTAGAAGTGTCTGTACATTGTAGACGGCACCGCTTGCTAGAATCCTCCAAGGTAGACATCTTTGTTTTAGGGTCTCGACGCTCCTCACCAAGATCTAGACGCTAGCTTGACGTTGTTTCGAAGGTATGCTTCGAAGTCGGCACTGTTCCAAGTGTGCAAATATCGGCAAACGAAGCTCCATGACACAGGCAGTCACAGGCAGTGCTCTACATAGGTGTACATTCCACGGGTTGAAGACGCGCTAGATGTTTACCCAGTGCCCCCTGGCCAGAAAGACCTCCATCAGTCACCCACTTCAGCCGTGTTCCAGCGTGCGTGTATGTACCACCGGTTTACAAGTGCTAAAGCCACAGTACAAGTTATCAAAACCGCAAGATTGTTTGCCTTTGTGTCCAACGCGTTTCGCTGCATTCGATCTGTTTGCGTTCGGCCATCGATCGACCCCGGGGCTTGTGTACGCGCCGTGTCAGGAGAGAGAGAGACTTCGTGCAATCGATCGGACGGACGTTCGAGTCGTTCGCTGCTGGTTGGTGGAGTTGAAGTGTTGATTTTTTGAAAAGGGAAGGAACAATATATACACACACGTACACGTACAACGGTAGGTGGACTACGGGAGTCTCGATTTCAAGTGGGCCGAAGGAGAGTTCGAGGATTTGTTTACTTTCAATCGACCACCCGGCGAAACGAAGACGTTCCGAGTGTGATTATCCGGCCGTTCGAGTGCCCCGGTTCTTCACGATGCCAGGCATGGGAGTCCGGAGAGAGAGAGTGCGGGAGTGCGGAATAGGACAATAGACCGGTTCCCGAGCGTACCATACCAGGGACGGTTTCTTAATGCTGCGCTTTTGAATTGTACTGGAGTGTTTGGAAAATATTTACCCAAAAAACGCAAACGCATCGGAAATATCGGAGATGCGGTCCCTGATCGATGTTGGGTCCTCTTCCCCAGGTTGCCATACTATTGATCTTGACACATAATGAGATGCCTGTGCGTGTTGTGCGAGAGGAAAGGCAGGAAGGTGTGAGAACCGGTTTCCGATGTCGATAATCTGTCGACAGGCGAAACGGCGTTGTCTCGGTGGTTCGATCCAACAACAGGATAGGGTTAAGACCTGACCTGATGCGTTTGGGTGAACGCACTATCGATGGGTCCGATCCGATTGGGAACAATATGTGTTTTGCTGCCTCTCTCTCTCTCCCTCTCTCGGGCTCGCATAGATCTACATGAAGTTTAAGTACCCGGAAACTTCCTTCAACCACGACATCTTGTGGCGTGATTTGGGGAGATAGGTGGACCTCAGATGTCTTACTTTCCGATAGCAAAACCTACCGCAGTGAGGATGTAGGAGGTTGTCTAGTTGAGGGAATCTCCTTTTAGCAAGCGAGATGCATTCCAGTTTCATGGGAAGCATCAGCAATGAGGACACCGATACCTGATGTCCAAATCGTTGTCAATGATCCGCTCGTTAGGGTAACACGGTCGACGAATACCCGATTATCGGGTGAGGTTTGGACATGGTTGTTCGCCAGTCGTGAGAAGGAAAACCCTCTGGATACGGCGATGGGAACTACCATTAAAGGATTACCCCCCGGGACTCTGTTGCCTTTTTTTTATTCCCTCCTTCCCGTTAGCTCACTGTTGGGTGTGTAATGAGGACAAATTGCAGGGAGTACCGTTCGACTTTTGGTCCCTTTTTAGGGGTGTTGGGCGCGTACTGTGTCACCCACTCCCAATCGCTCGCTCTCTCTCTCTCTCTCTCTCTGTTGCGCACCTAATGTCTGGATATGTCTGATCATGACCGGAAGTTACGTCCTCTTGAGCAACCGAGAAGAGGACTCAATCATTCAGCCTCGTTGGCCAAACAATCAAGCCTCAAAGCGCTCCAAATGGACACGCGCGCAACAATGGGACAATGCAATCACCGCTCGCCTGTTCCGGCCCCGTCCGGCAGGTCAAGCACGGGCACGTCACGTAGCGGGTGTGATGACAGGCCCGATTGCAACACCGAAAAACCGTAACACACCAATTCCGAACACCATTAACAATGTACAGGCGAACAACGAAAAACACACCGAACCGAAGAAAATGAATAGGGAGTAAGCATTAACAGGAGGCAAACACATCCCACTGTGTTGTGTTTTGCTTGTTTCTGTTGCTGTTGCTGGTTGCGTCACATTTCTCCCGTCTTTCGCATTTGCAAATATAAAAACGTCCGGCTGGCTGGGGGCTGGGAAATAGTGTGCGAACATTACACGTGTCACGTATGGCGGTGGTTGCAATTGTTTCGCGCCGGATACAGTTCATCCTCTAATTGTTCACATTGTTGTTATTGTGTTGCTCGCTTCCCCGTGCATTATGATTGTTTTATGTGATGATGCTTGATTGTGTGACGGCAACAATCGCGACATCACCCCAGAACAGAGGAAAAAACACACACACACACACACAGACACAATTGTTTTGGGCCACTTAGCAGCCGCTTATTGTGTCTGGGTGCGTGAAGTTGCAGGGACCGAACACAATCTGCATGTCAAGTCTTTGTTGATTTTTTTGTGTGGGAACAGTACGGAGAATGGTATCGGCTTTTTTTTTCTTTTCTTTAAACAAACATATAGGTCAGCAAAATAGTTGCCCCTGCATGTAGGCTTCTTGAATAACATTTGCTTCCTAAAAGGAGATTGTAGTTTCAAATTTGCTTTCTTTTTGATACTTTAAAAGTAAATAAACAAATAAATTAAATCAACTAATGGAATCACAACACGCAGGCTGTTATCATTTGACACTTTGCTAACGATTGTTTCCATAAAGCTTTCACAATACGTAAGATTTATGTCAAGTATTTATTGTTTTGAAGATTGTTTTGTTTTTTTTTGGAATTGTGCGGGAAATGATGGGTGTGTTTTTTAAAAGTGAACAAACACGTCGAAAAAATTCCGTTCCCCTAAATGTAGGCTATTCGGAAGATAAATACGATCTGTTTCGTAACTTTCGATAGTTTCGGATCGCTATTCACACAATGTCTACTCTGGTTGGGTTTACTCTTAAGACTCACTTACAATTTATTCAGGTACTTGCTAATTACTTACTGCTATAACTATAATTCATGTTACCTAATTGCCTAATCATAGGCGCATTCCGAAACACGATCTAATAATCTTGTGGGCAGAAGATTTTAATTGATTTTCTTTTATTTAGAAGAACTTTTTAGGCTTTTTTAAACCATAAAGTATAGAAACAAAATAAAAACGAGGTACAAACAAAACACACACCGCCTCTTAGCTGCTGATTCTTGTGGGGAGTGTGTAAAGTTGAAGGGAACGAATTCCATCCTTGCGTAAAGTCTTTACTGTTTCGAAACCATTTGAAACGACCAGTTACTGTCGTGAAAAACGTTTTGTAAACTAGACAAAAATACACTCACACAAACGTAAAATATTTTAAAACATATCGTTACCCCCGAATGTAGGCTTTTTTAATGGCATTTTCTGCTTCTTGCTAGGAGGAGGAGGAGGAGATATAAAAAAACCTCACCAATTATTTTTTTGGAGTAAAATCAATAACTATAATAGAAATACTGTGTTATGGACATAAAAACTGTATTTATCATTATGGTATGCCCCTAAAAGTAGCCTTTTCGAAAAACATATTCTCCCTAACAGAAGATTATGATTGAGAAGTAGAATATGTTTAAGAAAACCCTTCGGTTACCTAAAACTAATATAAAAGAAATGTTAACTACATGTTAAAGCCTAAAAACTAAGTAAATAAAATCAAAACATTTGGGCTGTTGCTTCAAACACTTATCACCTGAATATGTCTAACGTTAAGAGGAGGGCAATTTGATCGATATAAAGTATATTTTGCTTTCTAAATAATATTTAACACATTAAATTAGGAAAAAAAAACTCCAACGTACTCAACACATCCTTATTACTTCATTAAAATTGAAAGAATTAGCTAGAATGATTATTTTGGTGGTGGTGGTTTGCATAACAATAGGCGCTTTGTATTCTAAAGTTACTCGGGTACGCTTATTTCGTACGGTTTAGCTGTTGGATTACGTATTTGATCCTGTTTATATTAAACAAATGTATCTGTTTGTAATGTAAAAACATTTAAAACGCCTAGAACTATGCAATTCGCGTAGAAAATTTCCATTTTCATGAGTTTATGTTTTATTGCTAATCAAACACGAACAGAATTTCGACAAACGACATACAAAAACAAACAAAAAAAGCGTGAGGCGCTATTAAGCAGCAGCTCAACACACACAACGCAACCAAACAAAACAGGCTACTTGAGCACGTTTTCAACCGCTTTCCTGCAAACCACACTCGAGCAAGGCAATAAAGCAGAAAGTAACAATGCAATAAAAGTAAAATAGGACACCGAAACGATTAAGCGATGAATGAACGGCGTTGAACAAAAAAGCTGGACGAATCATTTCACTTCGGGTTGGCCATTTTTTCGGTGCACGATTGTTGTTTTCTCTCCTGGATGCTCGGTGGACCTTGCTCGTTCTATGTGTGTGAGATACCTGCCCCCGGAAGAGGTAGCGATCTGTATCGCGATGCAACACGAACCGTCTGCCAACTGGGATGAGGTTAGGATAGGAGTGCGAAAGACAGAACGCGTCGCATGTGAACAAGGTTTTGGGATTTTTTTGTTTTGTGCGTCTGTTTGAAGAAAGGAACCTAAGGGAAGAGGACGCAGCGATAACCTCAGCAAGAAGTGGCACACGGGAAGCATAGAAAGGTAAATAGCGAAGGAATTGGGACGGACCCACCCAATCTCGCCGATTATCGACGCTTCTAATCGAATTAGTTGTGAACGTTCAACGCGTCAGAGAGACCCCTCAGTCAAAGTAACCCGAGCCAATTTCGGGCTGGTTGCCAGGTCCCGGAATGTCTCGCGATATTCTAGACCAGTGTTCTAGGGGCCGTCTTTGCGTTTGCGATAAATTAAACACAACCGATCGGTGTTCCTGTGCTCGAATTCTTTATTTTCGCCACACCAACTGTACGCCACCAACACTGTGCAGATTGCAATCGAGAGTTTCGTGCGGGAAGAATAGGGAAGAAACCAGAGCGTGGAAAGTATGGCAGCAAACGCATACCTTTAAGTGTCTCATTTAATTGAGACCTCAGCAGGGAAACCGCACCGATTGGGGATGGTGATTAACACGTCCTCACGCAGCTGTCAATTGCTTCTGTTGTTGATGTTGATGGCTGCTGTTGACATTGTGTGTACGGTGCTTAGCGACGTGCGTTAATGGGATGAGACCCTTGCGTTAATATGTGGTCGCTAGGTAATGTTTACTGTTGACAGGACCAGGTAATGTCAACTGTCGCGACCGTTTGCAGATAGTAAATAAACGTGCGCTTGGGCTAATGATGAAATGATGGCGGTGATTTGCATGGCAGGGAAAGAAGTCTTTCCATTGATTTGTAATGTTCGGAAGTTGAGCAATAGATTCAAGAATCCATTTCAAGACATTCTATTTCTCCGATTTTTTGGAAGTCACTTTCATGTTATGATTCATCAATGTTGACTTGATTTTGTTTTTCTTTAATCAGAAACGTTCAAGATACCTCATCTTCGATAGATGAACACTTGACGGTCATCAGAGGATCCATATATCGCTTACTGTCTTCGCTGAAGTTATCCGGTCGTGTCTTGGGAAGAAGGACACTAAAAACCCTTGAAGAAATTGAAAGCCAGACTTCGATTACTCTACAAATCTATTCTCGACAGCTAACTCGCTTCTACTGTCGTGTAAAGACAGATTTTTAAGGTTTCGCTAGGTTCATCTTCCTGTCGATAAGTTTATTTTTGTACACTGCCTACATTTGGGCGCCTAGAGCAATTTACACATTTATTTTCATTTGTAGCAGGTCAGATTGAGCGGTGTTTTGCAGTCAAGGTACGCAAGACATTTTTATAGATACAATATGCTTATTAAGGTACGCAAGACATTTTTATAGATACAATATGCTTATTAAATAGCAATACGGCCAGGCCGTTCCGTAATCTTCATCTCTGGCTGCCTGAAAACCCATTATGAGGAAGAATTTGATATACCAAACGATGTATTACAGAGTGCGACGCAGTTCTTTGAATATCCAAATTCGTAGAACGCCTTAATATTGTTCAGAAATCCTGTATCCTAAAATACCGATTTAAAGAAATTAATTTAGCATATTCCTATTTGAAATATGACCTAAGTTCTACAGACCAGACGTCATCCGACAACAAAAGCAACCATTTTTGATTACAATTTGTGTGTAAAAATGTAATAAAAATCAAACAAAGTTTCTTATTTGCAATTTAAAACCCTCAGAATCTGTGCAGATAATATATTGATGCCATAATTTGATTTAATAATTACAATATGACAGGTACGATGATGCCTCAAGGTTCAAGGATTAATGAATATTCATCAAGGATTATTGAATAAATGAAATTCTGGTTTAAATTGATCAGAAATAAGAAATTGATTATGTTTTTCAATCACATTCTATCCCTATAATGTGTTTTTCATGTTGTTCTGGAACAGATAAATAAATGTTAAATAATTCTCCACTACGCTGGAGCATTGCTGTAGCCATTTTTAACCTAAGTTTAGTATGTTTCTAGTCGTATTAACGTTAAAAATAGCTTGTCCTTTTTAAAATCTAGATTTAAACTGTTTGGATTGTACTATTTACATAAAAAAGCTACAATTTTCAAGCTCTTTTTGTTGCATCCACAAAATACAAAACGAATCTCGTAGCTTCCGTCATGCGTTTTTATAAATAAACAATCAGTATTACAATATTCAGTACAAAAAGGGGGCTTTTGTTTGTACTGTACACAAAAATTTTACCTCCAAACCTTCAAACAATGGACGATCAATGTATATAAAATGTAAAAAAAAAACATATAAATGGAAAAATCCCAACCATTGCCGGGAAACGAACACCGTCACAAAGGAAAAATGTGCAACGATTAAAACGAATGAAGCAAAAAAAAACAGAACACCATAAAAGTATAATAAAAACATCTTTAAGAAGATTGATGTTGGGCACAAAATATTACAATCCGATTACATATACTCTCTCACACACACACACACACACAAAAGTAGCCTTTTCGAAAAACATATTCTCCCTAACAGAAGATTATGATTGAGAAGTAGAATATGTTTAAGAAAACCCTTCGGTTACCTAAAACTAATATAAAAGAAATGTTAACTACATGTTAAAGCCTAAAAACTAAGTAAATAAAATCAAAACATTTGGGCTGTTGCTTCAAACACTTATCACCTGAATATGTCTAACGTTAAGAGGAGGGCAATTTGATCGATATAAAGTATATTTTGCTTTCTAAATAATATTTAACACATTAAATTAGGAAAAAAAAACTCCAACGTACTCAACACATCCTTATTACTTCATTAAAATTGAAAGAATTAGCTAGAATGATTATTTTGGTGTGTGGTTTGCATAACAATAGGCGCTTTGTATTCTAAAGTTACTCGGGTACGCTTATTTCGTACGGTTTAGCTGTTGGATTACGTATTTGATCCTGTTTATATTAAACAAATGTATCTGTTTGTAATGTAAAAACATTTAAAACGCCTAGAACTATGCAATTCGCGTAGAAAATTTCCATTTTCATGAGTTTATGTTTTATTGCTAATCAAACACGAACAGAATTTCGACAAACGACATACAAAAACAAACAAAACAAAAGCGTAAGGCGCTATTAAGCAGCAGCTCAACACACACAACGCAACCAAACAAAACAGGCTACTTGAGCACGTTTTCAACCGCTTTCCTGCAAACCACACTCGAGCAAGGCAATAAAGCAGAAAGTAACAATGCAATAAAAGTAAAATAGGACACCGAAACGATTAAGCGATGAATGAACGGCGTTGAACAAAAAAGCTGGACGAATCATTTCACTTCGGGTTGGCCATTTTTTCGGTGCACGATTGTTGTTTTCTCTCCTGGATGCTCGGTGGACCTTGCTCGTTCTATGTGTGTGAGATACCTGCCCCCGGAAGAGGTAGCGATCTGTATCGCGATGCAACACGAACCGTCTGCCAACTGGGATGAGGTTAGGATAGGAGTGCGAAAGACAGAACGCGTCGCATGTGAACAAGGTTTTGGGATTTTTTTGTTTTGTGCGTCTGTTTGAAGAAAGGAACCTAAGGGAAGAGGACGCAGCGATAACCTCAGCAAGAAGTGGCACACGGGAAGCATAGAAAGGTAAATAGCGAAGGAATTGGGACGGACCCACCCAATCTCGCCGATTATCGACGCTTCTAATCGAATTAGTTGTGAACGTTCAACGCGTCAGAGAGACCCCTCAGTCAAAGTAACCCGAGCCAATTTCGGGCTGCTTGCCAGGTCCCGGAATGTCTCGCGATATTCTAGACCAGTGTTCTAGGGGCCGTCTTTGCGTTTGCGATAAATTAAACACAACCGATCGGTGTTCCTGTGCTCGAATTCTTTATTTTCGCCACACCAACTGTACACCACAACACTGTGCAGATTGCAATCGAGAGTTTCGTGCGGGAAGAATAGGGAAGAAACCAGAGCGTGGAAAGTATGGCAGCAAACGCATACCTTTAAGTGTCTCATTTAATTGAGACCTCAGCAGGGAAACCGCACCGATTGGGGATGGTGATTAACACGTCCTCACGCAGCTGTCAATTGCTTCTGTTGTTGATGTTGATGGCTGCTGTTGACATTGTGTGTACGGTGCTTAGCGACGTGCGTTAATGGGATGAGACCCTTGCGTTAATATGTGGTCGCTAGGTAATGTTTACTGTTGACAGGACCAGGTAATGTCAACTGTCGCGACCGTTTGCAGATAGTAAATAAACGTGCGCTTGGGCTAATGATGAAATGATGGCGGTGATTTGCATGGCAGGGAAAGAAGTCTTTCCATTGATTTGTAATGTTCGGAAGTTGAGCAATAGATTCAAGAATCCATTTCAAGACATTCTATTTCTCCGATTTTTTGGAAGTCACTTTCATGTTATGATTCATCAATGTTGACTTGATTTTGTTTTTCTTTAATCAGAAACGTTCAAGATACCTCATCTTCGATAGATGAACACTTGACGGTCATCAGAGGATCCATATATCGCTTACTGTCTTCGCTGAAGTTATCCGGTCGTGTCTTGGGAAGAAGGACACTAACAACCCTTGAAAAAATTGAAAGCCAGACTTCGATTACTCTACAAATCTATTCTCGACAGCTAGCTCGCTTCTACTGACGTGTTAAGACAGATTTTTAAGGTTTCGCTAGGTTCATCTTCCTGTCGATAAGTTTATTTTTATACATTGCCTACATTTGGGCGCCTAGAGCAATTTACACATTTATTTTCATTTGTAGCAGGTCAGATTGAGCGGTGTTTTGCAGTCAAGGTACGCAAGACATTTTTACAGATACAATATGCTTATTAAATATCAACTCGAGTCAAGACAAAACCTCAAGTAATATAGTTTGTTCCAATAATACTAGAATTGCACCCAAGAACTTAAAAGAATTAGACTATAATTTCTTATCTCCTTTAAATGCCTGTGTCTCGCACTAATAATTCATCCATCCGAGGACCTACTATTCAGCTCCGGGTAAAACTAATTCCAAGAGAGCCAGAAATGGCTGCAAGAGACCTCTCGACCTCTGTATTTTCAACGATAAAAAAGAAGCAGTGGCGGATCAAGACGTTTTACAGGGCCTAAGCAGAATTAAAGTTGGAGGCCCTAAGAAAGAGGAGACATCGAGTCTTATGATGTCCGTATGCGAGGCCCCCGTTATGGAGTTGCAGGCTCGCTAAATACTCGTGTCCCCAAGGATCCCAAAAACCACTTTTAGGGCTTATCCACCTCTATCGATACATACGGGACTCTATGATTTCGTTTTAAGAAGTCATTTCAATAAATCTGTTAGTAGCGGAGAGTTTGCTGGCTTTCAATCTCTTCCAAGAGTTGTTAGTAGTCCCTTACGTTAGTTGAGGACTCGAAGTCAGTAAGGAATAAGTTGTGCTTTTCAAATATCCTAAGGACACCTAAGCAGTGTAAAGCCTGGATGGCTCCAACGTTCCTGTAAGAGGAGCTTCTGTTCCGTAATCTTCATCTCTGGCTGCCTGAAAACCCATTATGAGGAAGAATTTGATATACCAAACGATGTATTACAGAGTGTGACGCAGTTCTTTGAATATCCAAATTCGTAGAACGCCTTAATATTGTTCAGAAATCCTGTATCCTAAAATACCGATTTAAGGAAATTAATTTAGCATATTCCTATTTGAAATATGACCTAAGTTCTACACAAAGCAATTCCAATACATTCAGACCAGACGTCATCCGACAACAAAAGCAACCATTTTTGATTACAATTTGTGTGTAAAAATGTAATAAAAACCAAACAAAGTTTCTTATTTGCAATTTAAAACCCTCAGAATCTGTGCAGATAATATATTGATGCCATAATTTGATTTAATAATTACAATATGACAGGTACGATGATGCCTCAAGGTTCAAGGATTAATGAATATTCATCAAGGATTATTGAATAAATGAAATTCTGGTTTAAATTGATCAGAAATAAGAAATTGATTATGTTTTTCAATCACATTCTATCCCTATAATGTGTTTTTCATGTTGTTCTGGAACAGATAAATAAATGTTAAATAATTCTCCACTACGCTGGAGCATTGCTGTAGCCATTTTTAACCTAAGTTTAGTATGTTTCTAGTCGTATTAACGTTAAAAATAGCTTGTCCTTTTTAAAATCTAGATTTAAACTGTTTGGATTGTACTATTTACATAAAAAAGCTACAATTTTCAAGCTCTTTTTGTTGCATCCACAAAATACAAAACGAATCTCGTAGCTTCCGTCATGCGTTTTTATAAATAAACAATCAGTATTACAATATTCAGTACAAAAAGGGGGCTTTTGTTTGTACTGTACACAAAAATTTTACCTCCAAACCTTCAAACAATGGACGATCAATGTATATAAAATGTAAAAAAAAAACATATAAATGGAAAAATCCCAACCATTGCCGGGAAACGAACACCGTCACAAAGGAAAAATGTGCAACGATTAAAACGAATGAAGCAAAAAAAAACAGAACACCATAAAAGTATAATAAAAACATCTTTAAGAAGATTGATGTTGGGCACAAAATATTACAATCCGATTACATATACTCTCTCACACACACACACACACACACGGCCCCGCTAGAAGTGCTTTGTATTGAGCAAAAGGCCCCCCCCCC
>KZ062971.1:35555-68802 GCA_002091835.1 Anopheles maculatus
GTCGCTGTATTGATTTTTCTCGGCTGGGATTCAATTTCACCTAATATGGCTCGGTTTTTGATTTCATTTGACACGTACGTACCGCTTTTTTTCTTTTCCGTTTATATTTTTGGTTGGTTTTCTCGCGAAAACTCCTCCCTTCCCTTATGCCCACCCTTGTTGCTTTTGCTTCGTCCCTTTTGCGATATGGTTCATATAACGCTATTTCCATGCTTCAGTGTCCAGGTGTGTGAGGTTATTTTACGAACGCCACGCCTCCTTTTTTGCTGGCGAGAGATTGGATGAAGTAGCCACGCCTTCCGTCGTAGGTTGATGGGCGGCACAAGTTGGTCTCGGGTTCAATGAAATGTTTTTATTGTTTTGTTTTATGCGAATATTACGGCAAAGTTACAAAATCATGCGAAAGAGAGACGAATTTAGTACTGTGAATGAACAAAACTTTAAAAATTAGTTAAACAATAGTAAGAATTCTTTTAAAAAATGCGTTACAAAATACAAAATTTAAAAATGGTGCTTTTCCGGCACTTTTGCGTGGATTCTCTCGAGCAAGTGCTTGCGACATCTATACGTGAATATGGGTACTAGCGGCACAAACGTCTCCCAATCGCTTGCTCGCTAGGTGGCGTTGCACCTTATTTTGAAGCTTTTCTACAAAGTAATGATGGAAGATAATGGTAGCAGGCTGAGGTGGAGAAGGTGAGGAAGTTAGAAGAAACAGCAGAAGAGTCCTGAAAGCAATGGAACCGGTTTTCGATGCGTCGGTTAGCCGCCATCTTTATCTCTCGCTCTCTCTGTCTGTCTCTCATGTGGATTCCGGAGGTGAACTGCAGTACGTCTGTCGGCATTAACGGTGCGGGGTCCGGAGTGGCGCAGGTGACAGGCGGTGAGTGCCGTTATGAAAGTTGCATTTCGTATGCACCGCGTGCCGCATCTTCATTCGTTCGGGTCGACTATTTCAGGTAGAAAATCGTGCAGGCGGGGAGGTGGCTTGGTGGGAGGAAGAGGGTAAAGGTGGTGACAGACCGAATTTAAATAAGTCACGCTCGCGCCTATCGCACCATGTACATATCGCTATAACGTGGCGAATAAATCGTGAGTGAGTGTACTAAAAATAGCTCAATTTACCGTTTGCCCTTCGATTCCAAGGGATAAGATGGACTGGGGACTGTGGTGGGACGGAGAAAGCTAGAATGAGGTTGATCTCACACCTTTGCGCTCAGGTCAGGTGAGTAGCTGCTAGATGTGTGTGAAAACAGTAGAAGATTGCTTTGATGGTGGGATCGTCTCCAAGCTTCTGCAAGAACCTTACTGACATCGAGTTCATCAAGTCTGTCGGCCGTAGATATCCATACTCTACATCTGGCACATAATAACTTCAAGACTCTTGCAGTCTAATCCGCTCATTATTTGACTGTACCTCTCTTTGTGTGGAGGAACAGTAAAGAGTATTTGCTCTGGAGGCCTACTACATATCTGGCTTTCCTTGACTTCGTTTTATCTGGTTCTGGATAGTCGGTACGAGATAAGAGCATGTTTGCCTTTACCTAGAGACTTAAACAGAGCTACTCTATTATTAGGAGTTTACGATGACTTCAAATAGACAGCAAACTGTTTCTTTAAAGTATAAAGTGGTACTCCATCATAACACCTAAGTTGCATAGTCTCGATTATCTTGAACGAGTCTAACGTTGTCCATCAAATGAATACCTACTTATCCGACTCTATAAACGTTCCGCGGTCTTGGTATGTAGCAGAAGTCCACACTGCTGCTCACACTTGAGCACTATCGTCTGTCAATCTAATATACCGGCATCTTAACTTAAGCATACCCATCATCCACTGTCATACGGGTTGGGTTTCACCGGTATCATTCTTGTGACATGACTAGCTTACCGGATCTTGGCAGGTCTACTCGTCATCATTAAGAGCTTCTCCATTGTAGTTCATTGTAGTAGGAGGCTACACATTCTCGTTATTTTTCGGAATTTTATAGTTTTTGGCAGAGTTGTGCTATAACTACAACTGTCCCACGACGTTTGATCTAGTATAGGAGAAGTTTTCACGCCCCGTGATCGCCTATTTCAACATCTTCTTTTGTTCTGGCTCTACAACCACGAGAGGTCTGTCATTACTGGCGCTCTTTGACTTCTGATCCGGATCTAGACTTTAGACGAGCAGCAACAGTTTGGTTGTTGTCTCGTTAATCTGAGACCCGGAGGTTTAGGGCCGCCTGCTTGAACCTTCGGTAAGCTCTTGCCTAATAGGAGAGTCTCAAACCAGTTTTGTCTATACCATCAGTATAATCTGGATCTCTAGATCTCGATGTTTCCCGTTGATTCCAACTCCGCGATTCTTGGAAGGTCATCTATATCGATAAGTTGACATGTGCTGGTTTCTTATCTCTAGACGTCTTTTAGTCAATCTGAGTGCTTCTAAAACCTAACAAACATCAACAAAAATCTTGCTGAAAACTCAATTCTCATTACCACTCTTTCGGAACACACTGAGGACCTCATTTCTTTCAAACCTCCATTAGCAATATGATATCTTCCCAAACCAATATTTACGAAACCTTCGCCCTTTTTATGCCAAACAAAAAAAACTCTCGATGCAAGAATGGATTGCGCCTACGCTTGCGGAATGATAGACAAAAGGCTGAAAGGAAAGCTGAAGTCGGCCGTTCCGCTTAATCCGTTCCGATTCGATCTTTCAGATTCGCCGTTCGATTAAGTCGTCCGATTAATGGTGGCTTTCAGGGCCGTGCCGACCGGAGAGAGAGAGAGAGATGTCGAAGAAACATTTGCGAACAAAGCGCCGCCTGGCGCCGGCGTCAATCCCTCTGCCTCCCGGCCCCTTCTTCTTCCTTGTCGCTTCTCTCTCTCTCTCTCTCTCCACCGTACGCTTTCCCATCTTCCGCGTTTTGCGCTTGGGGCCCAGCGTGTTGGTGGCTCGCCGAGAGGCTGGCTTTCGCTTTCTCGCCCCCGATTCGGTTCGTCCTGACCTTCAGGGGCCGCTTTCAGGCACATCTCGCGTGCCCATAGTTTCGCTTTCGTTGGGTCGGGCATCCGCCGAACCGAGAGGAACAACAATAATCATTCGCACCTCCAGCCGCCACCGACCTTCCCCCAAACGCTCGCCTCGCACTATAAAAATATCAAATCGACGCCAATGGCAATCGGACGGTTCGCTCGATAAACGAATCTCGATCGATGCTGCTTCTTCGCCTTGTGACGTTCGATCGGTGTTTGCCATTCTTTTGTTGTTCTTTTTTTTTGTACCTGTGTGTGTGTGTGTCTCGTCATTCCACTGCTCCATGCGATTAAATGCGCACGTTTTGCATAAATGAAAACGTGTGCCTCAACACACATAGACACCGCAGACCCATGCAAATCCTTTCACTTCGCCGAGGCCTTCCCTTCTTGATGGGTTTCGATGTAATTTTTGCACCCCGATCGCATATTACATGATGCTCAATTATTTCATCGCGATCGCAATGTCTCCACCCCCGCCCCACACCACCACCGTGCATCATAATCACACACACACATACACATAGAGGCGAATAGTGGGTTTGATGCTTTGTTGTGGTGGCATTGGTTGGCATCTTGCCGTACCGGACGAGCGCATTTTATTATTCCGCCGTCTGTTTTCACGAAACCCTAGGAGACCAATTTTACGATCTGTTTGGATTGCAGACCGCAGATTACAGTGTGTGCGATGTGTGTAGGTGTTTGCTTTAATTGCAATATACTTCAACACTTACACAATAATTTAACACAATTTAAACATTATAACATCTTAATTCATCTTAGGTTTGTCATGTGAATTGCATACTTTACGGCGGTTCGAAAGGAAGATTTCGTATTTTTCAAATTTTTATACGTTTTAAACGAGATTGATGTATGTTAAGTATGAGGTAAATCTGGTAGATAAAATGTATTACAAACGACATCACTTAAACACTTGTTAAAACGTCTTACATTATGGTAAATAAATTAGATAAGTAAAAGAGATGTGTTTGTTTATTTCTAAAGCTATCGGCGTTTGTTATACTATGCTGGAGAAAGGCAGAGAAGGGCCACGAGTATGTGTGTGTATGTGTGTGTGTGTGAGAGAGAGAGAGAGAGAGAGAGAGAGAGAGAGAGAGAGAGAGAGAGTCAAAATAGACTATAAAGAGAGCATTTTATGTTCGCAATTTGTTATCTTCTGAGGGTTTATGGCGAGGTAATCGCGTTGATAGGACCTTCCGACACAGCTTTGTCTTGAAGTCTTACAGTGTCTTTGTCTTACAGTTGAATGTGTTGCGAAGACTGAGTACGCCTTCTCGCCTAGACGCCTAGACCGAAATAAACGAGTTGACGACTCTGACGTCACAAGAAATATTAGAATCCTTTCGTACTCAGGACTGACTATGCAGCTACGGGTAAAAACTAAGTCACAGAATGCTAGCGTTAGCAAGTGAAAACCTCACGAGGTTTTAGTGCCAGACGAAGAAAAAGAAGAAGCCTTTCGTTGTGATAATATTGAGGCTTGTAAGATCTTGTGTCGTTGGAAGGTCTACACTAGTGATGGGAACTCCGGAGTGGATGCACGAATCCACTCCTAATCCACATGTTGAAAACCGACTCCGAATCCGATAAAATTCCGGATTCGAGCTCCGGAGTACTCCGATTGAATCTGGAGCAATCCGGTTGACTCCGGAAAGTACGTGTCGCGCATGTTTTAAAAAGGAAAATCTTCTTCACAACAAACCCCCCCCACTCCGGTGTTTGCTTCATTTTACCAAACACTAGTCTACACATCCTAGATGCTTAAGTCTCGTTGGATCTCTTTCTCCGGCATAGGGTAGGTTCAAAGGGTTCGCCGTGTACTCAGGTTCAGATATTAGGAGAGACTTGTTACCGTTCTGTACGCGCTGGATGTATGGCAACTCCTGGAGTCGGATCGATCCGACTCCGGTGTTTGCTTCATTTTACCAAACACTAGTCTACACATCCTAGATGCTTAAGTCTCGTAGGATCTCTTTCTCCTTCATAGGGTAGGTTCAAAGGGTTCGCCGTGTACTCAGGTTCAGATATTAGGAGAGACTTGTTACCGTTCTGTACGCGCTGGATGTATTAAGCACAAGTAAGAGCCTGCATTAAGAAGTCAGATTTGGCCTTAAACTTGTTTTGTGGACTTTAGGAAGCGCTTCGTTATCTTGTAAACACGTTCTAGCGGACGCAGTTTTAGCCTATCACACCTCCTTTGTCTATGTGGACAACCTGAGTCGTTCGGTGTCATGCACATAACATGACAAGAGTCTTGCTAGTCTAACTCCTCCATTGTCCTTCTACATATATGTGACCAAAACTCCTTCTGAGCATCGTCTTCTCAGTTAGTTTTAGACAGAGTTCACGTCTCAGAGGAGTATGTGAGTAGTGAGTATCGAAAAAAAAAAAATGCTAGAAAACGAAGAGATATCCAATATGACTGAACTGCAAACAATAGTTTGAATCCTGTATTAAGGTGTTTGTTCTCAGATATAGAGTATCTCAAGCAAGCATCCATGAGAGCAAGCTCCTAAGGGATCTTGAGCTCTCTAAAGACTTCTTAGATTCACAAAGCAATCGAGAGCACCTCCTTCGTCTGGGTGTACTTGGTGTATCCAGTTGTCTTGCGCCTCCATCAAATACTCTACAGGATTTGGACACCTTAAGCTAGAAATTGGCTGTTCCAAGGCTCTTCAATTTTCAAGATTTAAATATATTCTTCCAGCAGACATCCATCAGAAATAACTCTGCTCTTGCTGATGGTACTATAATTTTATAGCACCCACTGTATTAGGCTAGCAAGATCATTTTTTTTACCCCCCTATTTACTTCCAATCGTTTATTGGACCCGGTAGAAGCAGAAGCATTAAAGGGAGAAAGGCCTCAGGTTTTAATTCTTTCTTTCCATCTGATTTTAACCATTGCTTTCCTTCTTCCATTACCATTTGTTGTGAGTGTATGTGTTGTTTTTGTACGTTTCTCTTTAATTTCTGCAGTTTGCTTGTTGTGGCTTCCCTCGCTTAACCTGTACCTGTCGTTGTTGTTTGTTTGATTGACCGTTTAATGGTGGTTGGAGATTGTGAAGAATGGAATGATATTGACCAACGATCGGCACCCATTATGAATGCACAGTACGCGCCTACGAGTTCCATTCACCCCGTTCCATCATACATTCATCACACATAACTCTAGCGTTTCTCTCTCTCTCTCTCTCTTTCTCTCTTCCTTCACACCTTTTTATCGGTGGTGTTGTGGTATCCACAAACAAACACACATGTGCGCACCGTGCCACGGAAGTAAAAGTTTTCGGTCATTCATTCCGGAAGGTATTGCACGCGGGTACCACAGACCCGAGTGCGTACAATCTAAATCACAAGCTTTAAGTAGCCACCGCTACAAGAAGAGGCAAAACCCCAAAACCAAAAAAAGCAATAAGGTAATAATGAGGGAAATAAACAAAACAATGTGAAGAAAAGGAACGAAACCAGAAGCTAGAGAAGGAGATAATTAGCGAGAGAAAGATAGCAACAGAGGAGAAGGAAATAAATCAGTTTGGCATTCGAATACAAATAATCACACATGTCAAGTGGTTAAACGCCGCCTGCAAGGTAGCGGGCATAATTCATTGCCAAAGAAACTTGAGCGAGTGCGCTTGTGTGCGTTTTTATTGAAATTACCCAAACAAAACCAAAAACACAGATTGTTCCGCTTATTGTTACACTTGTTCGTATTGTAAGACATTCCCTTTTTCGTGTGTTCGAGAGCTCTACCTGCCTGTCACTTTAATTAGAGCTGGAGTCAAGTTCGTCCCTGCGTAGTACGGGTACAGGTTTGTGGAGCGTGTCCAAAAATGTGTTGCAGAGATTGTATCGACCTCTCTCGCTCTCCTCTTCTTCACACTCTGCACCATTCTTACCGCCAGCGATGTTTCAGGAAATGGGCAGTACGCGTTGTGTAGCACCTCATTATCATTCGGAGTAGCAGGTCCCGGATAGCTCAAGGAGATCCTTCTGGTTCTGTTTGGTGTCGCCTCCCTGAAGGCTACACTACCGCTGCGAAGGTCTTGACCAGCGTGCGCTCCAGCGTCAGGACAATGCGGACTTACTTCCAGGGAATCGTCATGGACAGCTTCTTTCTAGTAGTTCGTTTTTTTTTTTGGTGTTTTTGGCCGCCTGCAGTTTAAAAGCGAGACACGTCTGACGCAATCCGAAGCACCGTACCCCCGCGCTGACACGAATTCCTGGCGAATGAGTTCGCCCCAGGCAACAACGCTGGAGCCTGTGTCCTGCGGTCTGTGTCACGATCAAAAAACGCATCAAAAAAAGAAAGATTCCTGTCAGATTGACAAGCCGTTCACGGGGAAACGAATTCTCACGCACCGCGGCTAGTTTGCGGTGCGTATTGTAGGTTAGGATATGTATCTCGCTGTGTGTGTGTGGTTCCACTACCTTCAGCAGGTCTCCTTCTACCTCTCGTCCATTCGAGTCCAAATGCTGGCGGCTGTATGCGGAAAGAAATGAGGGCCTTGCCTGGTTTCCCTCCTCCGTTTCCATCTCTCTCTCTCTCTCTCGCTTTCCTCCCTCTCTTCGTCGGAAGGGGTCACAAAAAAAGGCTCCAAGGCGCTCGTGAGAGACCCCAAAACGTTGGCACGATCGCGACCGAGCCTTGCCAAACAAAGCGGGGAGTCGTGCAGCAGTGCCCCAGCGAAAAAGAGAGGCCAGCGCAGAGAGCGGGACAGCGCACCCGGGGCGGTGGAAGGCCGGCGGTTCAAGCCCGTGTCGATCGATCGTGAGAGTTGCTGGCGATGGGGCATCGCACCACGCACCGATCATTCGTTGCCGGAGCTCAGCCGAGTGTGAACGCGCGCGCGACCACGACAATTCGCCCAGCTGCCCAGGTTCCGGGTGCTAGTACTGTTACAACACTGTGTTGTTTTTCTGTTGTCCGGGTGTTGGCGGGTGTGCGCATTAAAACAGTTTTGTGTGTTGTGTGTTTGTTTTGGGGCACCACTAGCAGGCTCATTTTAAGGGTAAGGTTCTTACTTTGATGCTCACCAACCAAGGTTCCAGTCAAACTCGACCACCAATCAATCAACCGAGTGCTGTACGGAACTGTACTGCCGCGCGTGTGTGTGCAGATAGTGCGAGATGTCTTCAGACGCTAATGTATGGCACAAGATTGTCCACAGATGGCAGTGACATACATACGCTCTATCAGCTGCGCTAGTGCCCGCCAGTTTGTTCTCTGTGATACCTTAGTGCCAATCAATCAACTGAAAAACTGATCAGAATATGACGTAGCAACACCAACAGAAACTCATGCCCCGTCCGTTCGTTCTCTCTCTTTCTCTCTCTCTCTATTCTTCTATTCTCACATTAGAACCGGAGAGATATCCAGGAGGTAGCCAGAAAGAAGGGAAGCAGCGAAACTTCACCGTCAAACTACGCAGATTCTACTTCATACACAAAGATGCAGCACTTCAAAACGTAAGCCAAAACCTCCTTCCAGTGTTTAGAGTCGTACTTTGAAGTCCCGCAAACAAGTGTTGGCGTCCCCATGGGGATAGTGCAAGCACCTGGCAAGGTGTACCTGACTTTCGTGACTTAATTTACCCGGTCGTCAGCTCGTCGGTTTTGCGCTGAAGCTTTAACCAGATTAATCTGACATCAGCAGCAGAGACGTTAGGAACCAGGGTTGGCATTTACTGTGGCTTAATAGTAAGGACAGCCATAGCAGGGATGTAAAGCAACACTCGCTCAACTATCGCTCGATCGTGCTCTCTTTATCTGTCTTCTTGGACACCCCCTAGCGGGTATCACACGAATCAGTGGTACGCCTTCTGCTGCTGCTACATATTTCGGCGTTGAGTCAACAGCTTCATAGCACATTGCACAATTCCTCCTCTTGCCCTCGCCATCTCTCCTTGCAACCAGTCTGCACATGCCCCCCAAAGGCCACCTGAGCAAAAAAGCAAAAAACAAAACCTGGGAGCGTCCAACATTGGATTCGCGTGGCGTCTCGGTTGAGGCGCGGCCAAAAAGGAACCGGCACCACCATCTCTACAACACACGGGGGCACACGGCATTTACATTCGCCCGCGTGGCGTGCACAGCCTACAAATCCCGAAAATGAAGAGGGAAAAAACGCACACACACACACACACACACACACACACACACACACACAAAACACAGGCACGTAAAGCCTAAGCCAGGTCTCCTGCATTGCAAGTGAGGAGCTTTTCTCACACTTCGGGGGGAGTTGTTGGGTTTGGTACTGTCAAAGCCGGTAACGTGCCCTGTTGCGGTGATGATGGTGGTGGTGGAAAACACATATACACACACGCAGACGAAAAAAAAAACAGTAAGAAAACGTGCGCGCAATACCCGTTTCGAAATTACGCCAATGGGCGCATATGGGTGACTCGGCGACAGTCGACCCGCTCCTTTTTGCCCGTTCGCTGGTGCCCGTACCCCGCCAGCGAGTGTTTTGGTGAGGGAGGAGGAAGTGAGGTAGGCAGGATAGAGGGTGAGAGGCTTTAATGGGTTACCATCAACATCATCATCATCATCATTCGCTGCAGTTTTCGATCGGCGTATAGGCAAATCGCACGGAAATGCACCGAATGCCCCAACATGGCGCTTGATAATGGTTTGATAATGGTGGCTGTTGGTGATGCAGGAGGTCGAGGTGTGTGTGTGTGTGTGTTTTTTCCAAATAGAAACCTCCCCACACCATGCCGCCCGAACGGATAAGGCACTTTAGACACTTACAGACAGCTCAATTCCGTGCGGACGAATGCGGAAAGAAAGTGATTTCCTTCGCCCCACAAACATTCAGCAGCTCACGAGGTTGGCTGAGGTTGATGGGGTCGTCCGAGAGTTTATTGATCTCGAACTGCTGCTGCTGCTGCTGCTGCACACAAACTCGTTGCTCCCCGTCCAAGATACGGTGCCAACAGAGGTGCCAACAGATATTGGCAGGATGCATCGGGTTGGATTGGAGTGTCGGGTGGAGGTGTGGCACTAAAACTACCAGCCTTACGAGCAGAAACGGTGTTACCGAGTGGGTCCTGTGGACGGTTTGTGGGGTCGGGCCGGTCCGCGGGGTCTAATCATATGTAAGTAGATTTAGGTTAGAGCACGCCAAAGTGTCGTGTATAATGGGCGTCCGCACACATGCTCTACCGGGGATGTCGCAATCGTATCGGGGTGTTCTCATGCAGTACGTTCACGTCCTGCCCTACTAAACATAATCGCAACGGGCACATTAAGAAGCGGAGCAAAAAAAAAAAAAGAAAGCCTCAGACCAAACGCTTCTGATGGTCTAGGGGTATGGTGGAGGTGGAGTTGCGGGAGAGATGGGGTAGAGGACCGACTTCAAACTAGTGGTGCCCCCGTTTTAACTCCCACGTACAGCCAGTTTCCAAATAGCCACATGCGAGACCTCCCTTCTGCCTTTCCAGCAGCAGAAGTAGCGGTAGTAACGTTATCGTAGGCTCGCTACATTGTCGCTTTCTCCAAAGTTCTGAAGCTAGCGAGCAGCTCGGTGTTAGAATGTGAGTCGCGCGTCGCCCCATTCACCGTGACGAAGCAGCACGACACTAATAGATGCAGCGCCCAAGGACGACCGGCTGTCGGAATTTGGTTCGGGTTTTGGACACACACACACACACACACACACACTGCTCAATCAGAATGGGTGTCGTACAGATGCGGAACTCTGCGCACCGTACCACTGGATCACTCCACTCCAATTCCAAGGCCGACTCCTTCAACTGTGACAGGACCTCAAGTTCACTTGACGCGTTCCGCAATTTCCCGCAAAGGACCACTCGGTTCACCCCTCTCTCCCCCCTCTCTCTCTCTTTCTTGGTGGAACAGGCTGACGATGACGGTGTTGCTGCTGGTGGCGCTGCTAGCTGCCGGTATCCGGGCGTCACCACAGGGTGACGATTCGGCGAAGGCGAATCGGAACAGTCTGCTGCTCCGGCGTGGCAATGTTGGGCGACCTCTAGGACGTACAACACCGACCACCACCACCACCACCACACCATCGTCCGCGGACTACGCTGAGGTAGGTGTACATCATCGAATCCGGTGTTGAGTTTTTTGGTCTTGTGACACACACACACACACACACTGATTGACATTCCGCTTTCCGCAGGATGAGTACGCCGAGAACTACGACGAGGGCAAGGGCGACGACGGTGGCGAGGACGGTGGGGAGGAGGGCCCGGCAGGTGGTAAGCAGCCGACGACGACCACCACCACGACGGAGGCACCGAAAAAGATTCGGCCAAGCATTCGCCCGTTCCGCAGCAACGATGATCTGCTGACAGCGCTGAAGAAGCGGCGCCAGGAGTCGAAAAACAGCAAACCCGCTGCCGGTAAGTAACCGTTGGTGTGGTGGTGGTGGTAGTAGTAGTACTGGTAGTAGTGGTAGTGCAGCTGCTTTGCATGCGCCCGTACCATGATCGTGTCGAACGAGTGAAAGCGCGTTTCGGCAGTTGGTGTTTGCGCGCAGGATGAGGTAATTGGGTAAATCCAATGTGTCAAATCCTTGCTGCATATTGGGGTGGAGTTGAACGTGTTCCTCCACCGACAGCTAGACGCTAGAGCGAGAGAGAGAGAGAGCAAATGGCTAGACCCGTATCAAAAGTCTTGTTGGGGCTGGGTCGCCATCAGTTTGCTCTGGGTTTGCTGCCACTCTTGCACAACAGCGCACAACCGGTCGACGGGCGGTCCGGGGTTCGGTTCTGGTCCTTCGTCCTTCACCTCTTCCATTGCGATCTCCTTCCCCTCTACCGCATGCACCACCCGCCACGACAACTTTCATGGTCCTTCATGGTGTGTGCCATGTTCGTGTTCGAGCTCGATTCGATTCATTGATGATAACTGTCACGCGCGGCACCGTGCGGAGATCGCAATGTTTCAGCTCCAATGTTTCTGTGGGACCAGGCGACGACGGAGGGGACGAGTGAGTACTGCGAGTGAGCGGACAACAGAGGAACTGGCTTGTTCGGACTGCTACCGAAAAACCGGTTCTCTCGTAGCGCGTATCCAGCTCGACCCGCCGCTGTGGCTTGCGGCATAGAGCGTTTACACTCCCCCCTTGCTCGCCCACCCTCCCACCGGACACACTGACACAGCAGCCCGTCCATTTTCCATTCCATTTTCGAACCGCTCGGTGCTAACTGTGCTAAGGCGTCGTAGGCTTATTTCACAAGCCCACCAACACCACGGCCCTTGCGTGGCAACGTGTGCTCGCTCGCTCACTCTCACTCTCTACCGTTTTGCTTCTTTTTTTTTTTGTTTTTGGTTTGCTGCACAATGCATTTCTGCATACGTGTGTGAGTCTTTTTGTGTTGTGTGTTTATTGATTTGTATTCGATTACCGTTTCATTTCTGGGTCGATCCACACGGCGCCCGACGTTCGAGCGAACGATAAAGATTGGTGGACGAACGAGTAAAAATAACTTCCAAAACCAGCAAAACAAAAACCAAAAAAATGAAAACGAATACACAACACACACACACACGCGTCAGTTACCTGCCTGTGTCAGTTTGACCGGTAGATAGGTTCGCATGGTCTACGCGATACCGACCCGTATCTGTATTTTTGCTTTTGAGTTGTATTAATATAATAATATTAGCTAGTTTAAACCGTTTCCCAACCTCCGTGCACCTTTTTCTTCGCTTGGTTATCCGGGCTCACAAATGTGTCTGTTTGTTTGTTTATTTGTTTGTTTGTTTTGTGCTAAATTCGTCTGTTCTGCCCAATCGCTACGTTATGGGGGCGCACGGCGAGAAGAAATTAATGAAGTGGAATAAGTAGTTTTCTATTTATTCCTGTTTTTTTGGCATACCTACTTCAATTCTCACTCGCTTTTGTATGAGTTTGTGTGTGCTGCACACAAAATGCTCCAGAAGCGTGCGTGATTCGTTGTTTTTGGCTAAAACTGACGCTTCAATCCTGCGCTCTCGTTCGCTCTTACTAAGCACGCTCTCTCTCTCACTCCCGCTTAGTATACGCTCACCCACACACATACATTTCTAAAGTAATACTGTTCCGGATTCCTCCTGATCAACGGATCAACGCTCCTGAAATGTGCTTCCTAATGTAAACCTTAATTGTAGCTTCTTTGTTTTTATAAAACTTAATTCCTCCCCGTTTAGGAACTCATGTAGAAAGAGTCTAAGCTAGTTATTACGATATTAAAAACAAATTAAAACATAACTACACATACACCTTTCTTTCCGGCATCTCTCTCGTTCTCTTCCAAACCAGCAGCACCGAAAGAGAAGGTGTACGATGACGAGGACGTTCCCGCACCAGCCGCCCCAGCGAAAAGCGCGAAAGCTCCCGCAATCGGTAAAATTGCAGATAATGTAGTATTTTCCTTCTCGAAACGTAACCAAAACCAATAACCACACCAATCCCAATATCCCTACTCCGTGCTTCTGCTCCTTGCCTGAACATCCCTATATTCTCTCCCTGCTCCTATTCGATCGGTTCCCGGCTGTCTATTGCCTTTCATCAATTGGCACTGTGTTGAAAATCGTCTCCATTTTGTACGGTGTCGCTATGTCGAGTTTTTTTTTTGGAGGATGAGCGCCTAACACACCCATACCTACGCATACATATGAGCTGAGTTGTGTGGCCAATTGTAACTTTGCTATAATACCTTTCCATTAAATGTGCTCCTGAATATCCATGCGTGTGTGTGTGTGTCTGCCTCCTTCTCATCCACATTTCAAAATGTCCTGCTTTCATTAGTACGCCGGGATCCATTCTCCTATCCCATCCATCAAGAACCGTCCAACATGACACTAACTCGTGGTTTACAGTTTGTTTAGGAACAAACCACGGAGGCACACATACATAAAACCACTTACATACAACTCACACACATACGTTTCATATTCAACCTTCATCTCATACATACACACACACACACACATTCGCGTCCTTTTTCTTTGTTTGTTAATATTACTTGTTCTCTGTTCAATGTACGTCATAGTCCCTTAATAAAATGTTATTACTGTAACTGGTAAAAAAAAAAGCTATAACTGGACTTCTTCTTTTGTGGTTGGAATGCTTACATGCACACACACACACACGCGCACACATACACACATCCAAGCACAACACACGCACACACACTGTGAAGAGATCCCGTAACAGTATGTCATATCTCACTGATTGCCGCCATGTTTTGTTTGTGTCTTGTTTGAGATTTGTGTGCTGGACTATGCAGAGTAGTATGTGTTTTAGTATTTGGTTTCCGATATTTCTTTCACTAAGCTTTCATGCATTCAGTAGACTCCTTACCTGATCAATCCTTTCCCCGGTTAAATTTATGCATAAATGACTAATGCTGCCTTCCGTCTATACCCGTAGTATGCGCCTGCGTTTTGACAGCGTTCGAAACGACTTAGGATGAGTACTGTTATATTCCTACAGCTTAGGCCGTACCCTATCTCTCTTCTCCCATCTTGCCTATTCCTTCGTTCCATCGAAACGACTACTAAAGTACAAAACCAAAAACCCCGAAAACTGACTGGTTAGTATAGGGGCAGTTGATAACCGGCAATCAAATACTTGGATACTACCGGCTACGTTAGGCGGTTATTGCAAATCCAAACAAAGGCTACATTGTGTTATGCGTGCATCGTTGTATCTTCCTTCTTCTTCACCTCACAAACACAAAATCTCTCTTTGACTCTCTCTCTCTCTCTCTCTCTCTCTCTCTCTCTCTCTCTCTCTCTCTCGCTCCTTTCATCTTACTCTCTCTCTCTCTTTCGCTCCTTTCATCTTACTCTCTCTCTCTCTCTGTCATATTTACTGTCTCTCTCTCTCTCTCTCTTTCTCTCTCTTTCTGCCACGGCATCTCTCGCTCTCTCTCTCTCTCTTTCCGTTTTCTCTTCCATCTCTCTATCTGTCTGTTCCGTCTCTTCCGCAGTTCCGAGCAAACGGCGGTTCGGTAGTGGTGCGGCACGCAAGGACGACCACTCGGCGGACACATCTAGCAACGATGGCCACGACGGTGATGGTGGTAGCAGCAGCAACAGCAATGGAGCCAAATCCCTGATCGGACGCTTGGGACGATCGCGGTTCGCACTGAAGCAGTGAGCTACTAAGCCGACCTTTTGACATCCCCGCCATTATCCTGATGCAGGATGCGTAGGGTGGAGTGCGAAGAGGGGAGAGAGAGAGAGAGAGAGAGAGAGAGAGAGAGAGAAAGAGGAGTGGAAGATGGAAGAAGAGGAGGCAACCCAGAACCAGCCAGCCAGCATTTTGGAGCAGAGATGGGAAGAGAAAAAGAGGGAGATAAACAGACAGAGAGAGAGAAAGAAAGAGAGAGAGAGAGAGAGATAGAGAGAGAAATAAGAGAGACAGAGACAGAAAGAATGATCGTTTTTGACAGTGATTGTTGGATCCGTTCAGCCACTTTCTTCAAAACGTTAAACTGCGGTCTTCGTTAGATGTGTTACGGCATATAGAGCCTTCACACAAACATCACACAACCTGTCAATTCGCTCTGCGTTTACGTTTAGCTATTGTTATATGTAGTAAAACAATACATACACACACACACGCACACAATGACACTATCACGCACACAGATACCTACACAGAGACAGTTATTAAACTCGTTGGAGCAAATAAAATGCGTGACTATTTGCGCGCCCGTTTTCATGTCAGGTGTTTTCTATGCTTGTGTGCGTTGGTGTGTGTATGCGTGTGTGTGCTCCTCTTATTTCTCTATTTTCAATCCCACTCCTGTATGTCCTGCTCTAAAACACTCACACACTATACATACACACTGTCACCGGAACAGATGACAGGAGCAACACAAAAACCTAGAACCAGGAGGAGTGGACCAGCGGGTTGAGCGGGGGAACGGGGTGCCGCTGAGGACGGGAGATAAATCAATGACAAAAAGGCCACCATGTCTAGATAATATAATATATCTGTGTATAAATGTATGTATATCTTAGATGCATCAGTTGATTGTTTGCTGTCATGTTGCTGTGTTTTGTTTTGATACTTTGCATTGTTTCTCTCCTGTTTTGTGCGCCTTTTAGCTTGTTTTTCTTTTAAGTTTTGTTCTTTTTGTGTGCATATAGTGAGCAAAATTAAGTGTGTGTGTTTTCGTTTGTTTTATTATTACCGCTGTGTTTTGTTTCTTTAGTATGTTCTATACTTAACGATTTTGCTGTTTTCTTTTACGTTTCGATTGTTTGCACCAAAAACCGGCTCCTGTTTTGTTTTTGTTTTGTGGTTCATCATCTTACCCCTCTCGATTACCATTTGTTGCGTTTGCTTTGTTTTCGTTTGTTTCTGTTTCGCCTGGTCGTTTAAACCCGCTTCTTGCCATGTGTTATGTTGTATTATAATTATGTTTACTATTAGTAGTTATTTAGTCTTTTGCATTACGAGAGCTTAAAGTACATGAAAAGCGATAGAAAAGACGCCCGTGTGTTTGTTTGCTTTGTTTTCGTTTTAATAAGGTGAGGTATTTTTCTTAATGAACAGGACTATAGTTAGTAACGTGCGGTACCCGAATTTTCTTCCTGCTTATCTCGCTCTAGCGTCTCTCTCTCTCCCTTTCCCTTTCATTTGGCTGTGTACACACCCACCCACAGTGCATTGCCGTGCATGTGCGCAGGTTGACATGTGGTTGCATTAAATTAGTGAAACTAATAGTCAAAAACGCAAACGAAATGAAGACGAAATGCTTTCAGAAGAATAAATTAGATACTCGAATGTATTTGGGTATGTGTGTGTGTGCTTGTTTGTGTGCGTGCAGCGTGTGATTTTGTCCCGATTTCGCTTGATTTCGGCAGAGTAGCTGCAGCAGAATAGAAACCTCCGACCCGATGCGGTTTCCTTTGGCGAGCTACCGCAGTTCGTATATAGGCACTTGAAAAGTTTGTTCATCGCTAATGCGATCTCACTAGCGAGCAAAGATGGCGAATAGGGGGGGGGGGGTTCGATTCTTCGTTTGGGTTCCTTTTTGTTGAAGAAAATTAGGAATTACGATGTACAACTAGTTGAAAAACAAAACAAGAGTTTGGCAAACTCCCAACTTCGTCAAATCAAAGTAAAATAAGCAAAAAAGGTAAGTAAGGCTGGACGCCATTTTGTTTGTGTGGCGGGTGTCCCGCTATGTCACACCGGAATTCAATTTCAACCAAAAACTATTCTAGAGTACTGTGGAAGCGTTATGTGTGGGCTTCCCGGGAACGGTTGCCGACCAACGAAAGGCAGAAATGTGTAGAATGTACAATTTAACAAATTTAACCTTCTAACTAGTGCTAAGGTTGGTGGCATCTGCACGATGTCCCGTAGAGTCGTTCGACTTAAAGATTAGACCTAAAAAAGTTGATAACTACTAAGAATTTCCTGGCTCCAGGAAGCAAAGATGACGGAACGATCCGATTTAAGTATAAAGCAAATCATAACCTCCAATTCACTATTAGATCTTTAACCCCTATACGATAATATCGAGAGAATGTATGCGCGTATGTGTGTGTGTGTATATGTGTACGTGTGAGGTGTGTTTGTGTGAGTGTGTGTGTGTGTGTGTAAATATATCTAAAAACAACCCTAATCGACGGACAGAGATTAAGCGGTTCGAGTTTTCGAGTAAAACACAATATCAGATCGTCTCGACGGGCAGGGACATTGTCCCTTTGGATTTAGGCCTTGACAAAGCGACAGAACCGTCCGCGCATCCACCGGTACGCCTTGCCACGGAAGTCATGAAACAGCAGGGAAGGTTGATGGGGATGACCGTACGATTTGCTGCCCGCACTGGCACCCCCCACATAGTACTCGGACGCGAGCCGGGAGATGGATGGGGCTGCCGTCGAAGTTGCCGGATCGTCTGCGGGCGGTGTTGACGATTCCTGGATGAAGGGTAGCGAGGGCAGACGTCCTCCGGCAGGGCCGTCCGAAGCACCGGGTCATGGACCACCACCACCACCGGCAGTGCTGCCGGCCGTCACAGCCCATCGCGCATCGTCCGACTCGTGTGTCAGGTAGCGTAGGCCTACCTGCGACTCTAGTGCTCGCAGATCGTTCCAAGTCTGCAGGTCCTGGAGCCAGCAGTGCAGAAGGCTCTTGTCTACTGTGAACCGTTTGCGCTGCTTCACTTGCAGCAGGTTGTTGATTAGATCAATTGCTGTAAGAGCGCGAGACAGAGAGAGAAAAAGAGAGAGAGAGAGAGAGAGAGAGAGAGAGAGAGAGAGAGAGAGAGAGAGATGAGATGTTAGAAAGAACTAACAGAAATTAAGTAACTGAGAATACGCGGCTCTAGGTACCTACCATCGGAGGAGATCTCCTTCCACGGGTTTGGCGGATACATGAAAGCGGCGTTCTGTATTTGATCGTTAATATCCTCATCCTCGTTAAAGGGGAAGGTACCGCTCAGGCTTACGTAGATGATGACACCCACGCTCCACATATCCAGCGATCGGTTGTAACCCTTGTTGCGCAGTACTTCCGGTGCTGGCGTAACAAAAAGAAGCGATAAATACTACCCAAACATTGTTCTTCGCTGTACGCTGCACTGCTACTATACCTACCCAAGTAAGCAGGAGTACCGACGACCGATCGACGGAATGATTTCTCCCCGATGATGCGAGCGAAACCGAAATCACACAACTTCACCTGAGGGAACTCGTTGTCCGACGACAGCAGTACGTTCTCCGGCTTTAGGTCGCAATGTACGATGTTACGGCTGTGCAGGTACTTGAGCGCCACGAGTATCTGAAACAAAAATTGACCAACAAGTTAGCAAAACCACCTGGTGCCGGTCTGGTTTTATCTGCATTGGTAAGCGCACCTGCGTGATAAGAAACTTGGTAACGCGCTCGTTAAGCCGACCGTTCTGATGGGACAGTATCATTTCCAGCATGTCGCCCTTCAGCTTCTCCATCACGACGAAGATTCGCTCCGGTGTTTCGAACATACGCTCCAAATTAACAACCCCCGCATGGGACAGATTCTGCAGTATCGCGACCTCATTCTTCAGCTGTGCCTCTTGCTTGGTTGGGAAACGTAGCTTGTCGATCACCTTGATTGCAACAGCACGGTGCGTCTTCCGGTGCACACCACCGTACACGATCCCGAACTGTCCGGATCCGAGCACCTCGTCCGGGAAGATCTGGTACAGCTGGCTCATGTCGGTGATTCGCTCCTCCGGTTCGCTAGGGCCACCACCGGTACCGTGTGCCTCGGCACGGCCGGATCCCGTTTGGACCGGCATCAGTGCCTGCCGGATGGCCGTTTCCCAACTTTTCGCGAGATACGCACCGACTCCACTGTCTGGTGGTGGCAGCGCCAGCACGGGATCTGTGTGATGCTTCATGTTGTACAGTGGATCCTGCCCGACGTAATAGTCGACCGTCGCTGTCCGTATCTCGAAGCAGTGCAACACCTCACCCTGCAGAGTCCGGGCCGCCTCCACCGCGACAATCTCGTTCAGCGGTATCTCCTTGTAGTATTTGCTGCCCTGATCCGATACGAACAGTGTGATTGCTTTCGAGTCAAGCCGCCAGTAGTGGCGCTTGATCGTTTTCTCCTTGCTGGTGAAGTGCACCAGCCAGCCCTCCTTCATTGCACGCCCGTCCCGGCGCTTCGTGTGCTTCACCGACTGTACGATGCGCATCAGGGGAATGTTTGCGCTCGGCGAAGAGGACGAATTGCTCGACGATTGGCGCGACTGTTCACAGATCACCTCCAGCCGGTTGTCGTCGGAATCGTCCAGCAGGTGGTAGGCCGGTGCCGGGATCGTGCTACCACCGTTCATCTTCCCCGGTGAACCTTCCGCACCGGACGGTGATTGCTTGCCGGTGCCTTCCTTTGCCGGGGTGCTACAGCCCGTTGCATTACCCGCACCACCAAGTCCACCGGACCGTCTGGTAGCTTGCCCGAACGGATTGTCATCAAAGTCACTCTCATCTTCCTGATCGTCCTTGTACAGTAGCTCTCGATCACTCGAAAGGCTGCGATCGTCGTGCGCATCGACCGGCTGTGTGTTTTCACCCGTACAATCTTTCGGCACCTTTTCGATACACTTTTTGTGCGCATTGTAGTGACAGTCGCGACACTGAACACCCTGCTTGAATAGGCCCCGCAGCAGCTTCTTGCAGTACTGACACACGGTTGGGCGGGTGTAGGTGTGGATGGAGAAACTGTGCGGGATCTTGATCGGGTGACCACCGACAGCGCCACGGCTTGTCAGCGAGGGCGATCGACTTTGGCGAATAGTGGTGGACTGATATGCCGAACCGGAAATAAAAGAGATAAAGGAAAAGAGAAAACCACCATTAAGTTGATTGTTTTCGATTACGACGAGGGTTTGGATGATTTTTTGATGAGATTCTAGTATTAGATACGGTTCTATATGCTAGTCACGTTGGAGTATTTTGATGACTATTAATCTGAGCGCAGGATAAACAACTTCGGCAGTCAAAAGTAAGCAATGCTGGAGTTAATATTCTTAAGACTTTGAACACAGCTGGTGCTCACTAAGAACTGCTTAAATCCTCAATTTGTTTGATGTCTTTTAGCCTTCAGCAACACAGCTTCATATTAGTGAGTGCTTTAATTTTACGTCGTGCACTTGCATCAACGCTCAGGGAAACAACCAGATAATGGGAAAAGTTCAACAAACAACAACATAAAAAGGAAAAGCAACATTACATACTAATAAAAACGAAAACAACAAAAACGGCTACAATGAAGGATTTTTGCAGAGGGAGATGGCAAAAACAATAAACTTAATTTTATTTTGTTCTTGTTTTGTTTTTGTTTTACGGGACAAACAATACTGCTGTTACATAGCGTAAGCTCACTTACTAGCGAAAAGAATTACATCTATCCCAGATCCCCAACTAGCTGGCACACCAATGGTGGCCCTGGAAAAACGTAACAGCCAAAGTACACGTATCGGACGGCAGCGGACAATGCTATAAAATCCGTCCGGTTCCCTGTCAAAACCCCCACTAAAGTCGGCCTACTAAGTACTGACGCCGTTCGACTAGTTTAGGATTCAATAGCGGACCTGGCTGAATCCCATACTAGCCGTACGTTGTCGTATCTCAGAGTAGTTTGCAGAGGGAGATGGCAAAAACAATAAACTTAATTTTATTTTGTTCTTGTTTTGTTTTTGTATTACGGGACAAACAATACTGCTGTTACATAGCGTAAGCTCACTTACTAGCGAAAAGAATTACATCTATCCCAGATCCCCAACTAGCTGGCACACCAATGGTGGCCCTGGAAAAACGTAACAGCCAAAGTACACGTATCGGACGGCAGCGGACAATGCTATAAAATCCGTCCGGTTCCCTGTCAAAACCCCCACTAAAGTCGGCCTACTGAGATCTGACGCCGTTCGACTAGTTTAGGATTCAATAGCGGACCTGGCTGAATCCCATACTAGCCGTACGTTGTCGTATCTCAGAGTAGTCCGATTTTTATAGCGGATTTGACAGCGGACCGGACGGATTTTATAGCATCGCCCGCTATCGTCCGATACGTGTACTTTGGCTGTAAGAGCTCTTGTGCACCCATTACACCATGCACGTGTTACTGTGATGAGTTTAGTAAGTTAATATTAATAATAATAATTGTGCAATTTAAATGTAAAAAAAAAAACAAACGAATGGACGGAAACAAAGTTACTAAGCAAATGTCTTTTTTTTGTTGTTTCTTCTTCTTTTCGCGCCTGCCATTAAACGCTCGACTGTGCAATTTATGGTTCCGGTTCCGAAACTGCGTGCCGCCATCAATTCTTAATGTCATTCATAAGTTGCTGCATTTTTCTTACCAGCATTGTTCCGGCGCCGGCCGTTTCGTCCGACGCTAGCGAGTTGCTGGAGCCGCCGGATGGGCTACGGGCCGGCATCACGGCCGCCGTCATCGACGACAGCAGCCCACCGCCAGCCGAACCGGACCGGCGGCCGCTGCCACTGGTGTTGCTGCCGTTACTGTGCTGCTGCGACTGGGACTGCTGCAGCACACCGGTATGCTCGACCCGGCTACAGTTGTTTGGCACTTTGATCGCACAGCGCTTGTGATAGTTGAGCCCGCAGCCGTCGCACTTGAGCCCCTGGCGTACCAGCCCGAACAGCATCTCGCCACAAAAGTCGCAGAAGGTGGGCGCCTTGTACGAGTGTACGTTGAGTGCGTGGGGCCGCACGAGCGGTATGTCCTCCTGAACAATTGGGACATTGTTCCGGTGCAGGGCTGGCCCACTATTTGCGGGCGGTAGTAACGTTTCTGCGAGGGAAGCGAACGACAGAATCTCGGTGAGTGCTGTGTATGGACGTGTTGTTTTTGCTTAAGGCGCTTTACTTACGGTTGGCAGTGAGCACGATCTCCACCAACGTTTCGTCGACAATGTCGGAGGCGGACGTTACCATCTGCAGCACGTTGTGAGATTCGTAATCGTGGCGAAAGAGCAGCAATCGTTCCGGCAGCCGATTTAAACCATTCTCCGGGATCTGGGGGGAGGGGGGGGCGAACAGGGTTGAAACAAAGCGTTAATCAGGCGCACCCCTGAGGTGGACGTCGGGAAGCTACACCTACCTTACTGTTGATGAAGTCACAGGCCAGCTCTTTGAGTGTTTTGAGCGTGAGTGCGCTCGACTCGACCGTGGTGATGTCGCGCAGATTCCCAAACTGGAAGATGAAGGTAATGTCGTCACCGGCCATTTTGACAGGTGCGGGTTTTCGGGCCTGGCTATACACAATTATTACACGCTCACTCTGTAGGCGTCCTGTACAAACCAGACAAAAGCAAAAACCCGAGAACACAATCAGTCGGCAGGCAGAAATTAGCATAATTGTTAGCACGGCGAGAGAAACGCGATATAAGAAAAAAAAACCCCTTTCGGCCATGAATGTGAATGAGCGCTATTAGAAGGAAGTTAGTTAGCTAGTGCTCTAGCTACAGTTACAGATAGGCAGGACAGAGACACTAACGCCGACACCGACACCTGTCGACGACGCAATTGCATCTTCGCTTTTGTACAGCATCACACCGCTTCGCACAACACGGTAAAGGAAGGTTAGGGTGCATTATAATAATTTCCTTTAGCGTGCGATTGTGTGCGTTGCTGTGGTGTGCTGTTTACCATTCGCCCCGTGCACCAGATCGAGACGTGCGAGTGTGTGCGTCGCCGTTATTGTTGTGTTGTGCGCGTTGCAGTTGATAAGATAGAAGCTGACAGGTTGGTTGAAGTGCTGGAGCGTGTAGGTGCTGGCTTGGTCGAAACGTGGTGACGAGTGACGAATAATTTTCCGCATTTTAATGAGAAAACTTCTCGCTCGTTTTCACTCGCTCCGACACACAGACAGTACACGCGCGCACGCAAAGGCCTCGTGCTAGTTTTCCGCTAGTGCAAATTATTGATAGATTGCGGATTAATGGGTGGGAGAGTGTTGGTGCTTTTCCAGTCTTTTTTTTTGTTTTGTTTGTGGCATCTAAAGGGCGCCCTCTTGAGGTTGATTGGCGTGGATCGGTTCGCTAATTGCACCATTGTTTTGTGTGCGCCACTGCCCCACGTCTCAAAACCCGGTCACTCCACTAGTCTAGCAGGGAAGTTCCCACCGGTTTTGTTTGCAAGTTTTCTAGAGCGGGCGTTCGGATGCTGGAGATTTTTGTTGCTGTGTTGTGCTGCTTGATGAGATCCGAAGCAACACGGGCGCCTGGGAAGGAAGGAAATACGGAAGGAGATGAAGTCCTCACCTTGCCCGGGGATGATGCCGTTTCTGGCAGGTGGATTGGCTTTGTATCGACTCCAGCCTCCACCACACGACGGACGGATGACGTTATTCGGATGGCGCGCAGATATTGGGAGGCACCTGACGGTGACTTTCGAAGATTACTACTACTACCTCTAACACCACGACCACCACCACCACCACAACCACCGTTTCCCGGGCAACGAAGATGAGGTAAGCGCGGTATCACCAACACTGTGCGAAGGTCGGGAAGACGTTGGTTGGTCCTGTCCGTGGACTGCGCCGTGCACCTCAACACGAGCAACGGTGCAGCCATATATCTGTGTCTGGCCCGCAACACCACGTACCACCTGCTCTCACCGTAAACCGTAAACCGTGCACGTCGTGCTGGCCGTGTGTGTCACTGCACTAGGTCACACACTCTCTACTGGTGCGTTTTCTCCGCACGTCGAGAATGTGCGACGTGCCCTTTCTTTTCTACGCGTCGCAAAGGTACTGATTTTTCTGTGTCACTGAACTGGCTGCGTGAAGCCGTGAGCCGAAAGAGAACGGAAAAGAAAGAATGAAAGAGAGTGTCAGAAAGCGACAGACGGAGAGATAGAGATAGCGTACAACCACCGCGTAAGAAGCGAAGAAAGAAAAGGGAGAACGAGAGAGCGAGAGAGCGAGAACAAGTGCCCTGAAGGTGTGAGAGATTTTTACCGTTTCAAATGGTTAGCATCGGTCTGCCAGGTACATCGCCCCAAAACCGTTCTACGTCGAGGTGTGGGTGTGTGCGTGTGCTGCTGCTCCAAAACGTCAATCGCTCCAGTACGCTGCTTTTTTTTGCGTATTTCACAGCCAACTCCGCCCTCTCCAGCCCCGCACACGACTGCGACCAACTTTTGGAGATTCACTGATGCTGGATGCTGGCTGGACACTGTTCCGATTGGTTGGGTTAGTGTACCGGATAAGAATAGAAAATAAAACTACGTGCAATACGGCGCTGGCTTTGTCTCGGTTGTCTCGAAAACCGGAACGCGCTGTGTACGTGGAGTGATGTGGACTCCACGCTCCCGTACTTACGCCAATGCTCCAACTACCGACCCAGGAGGTTGGTGGAATGTTTTTGACCAAAGGTTGGCATACATACACGAATGTGTTGGAGTGTGTGTGTGTGTGCGTGTACATGTACGGATTGTGTCGGACTTGGAACTTTCTCTTGGATGTGGTGTGCGTGATACGCATGCTTCAAGCCCTAGCCACAACTCCAGCCGGTACGAAAAATTCTTAGCGTAAATTTGGATTTTCCAGGACTGCTATCCACAAACTATACAAGTTGATAGTTGGTTTCAATAAGCCTTTTTTGCTAAATAATATTGATTGTATAAATATCTAAAACTTCTCTTGAGTAAATCTCTCTCTAGCGGAGAAGAGTAGTAGAAAGTCTTTCTACTTATGGATATGGTAACAATTTGCTTTGAAGTACCTAGATTACATCCATGAGTATTCACTACTGCCCGTCTTTATATTTGTCATGATGAACTAGAAATGTTGTACCTAATTTGGCACTCTGTTCAAGATGACAATTTAAGGCTTTTTTACTATATAGCAATAACTCCGGATTGTTTCTGTTATTGATTTTATTTGACCGAAGAGCGCAGGAAAAAGTGAAGGGATTTCGCAGGTCAAACGTATCTTCATATTTAAAATTCTAATAAACTACGAATTTGTTTACCAAGCAAGAACTAAATATTGCCTGTGTTTGTGATCGGCTTATCACTTTGATAGCTTAATTATCCTACTGAACAGAAGCTTCTTTACTGGTATTCATTTTACAGTCCTTATTTCTCAATGCAATAGGCCCTATACAGATAGGACTGAGCTCTTCCGCGCTTTCAGGATGTTCCTCAAGACTACAGATGATAATGTACTAAAATGGTTCAAACTTGATTATTATACAAGCGTGTTTTCAACTCCATTTTAATTTACACACATACTGGTAGAATTTTAAACCCTGGGTTCTGGTTCTCAACATCAAAACGCAATAAAAACAAACTCATATTGTCTGAAGAGCATCTTATCTTCACTGCTTATTTCAGGCGAAGTAAAACCCTGCCTGCGGCCAAGGCTTACGCTACCCCCCCACCCCAAAAGCTACACAAACACAACCGAACGGACTGTCTGACGTTTGGTCCGCTCCAGCAACGGATGAAGTTTCCAGCAGCAATGCGTGACAGATATGGGCGGTGTTGCCAGCAGTACGCAATGTTGGCGCATTGCAGGGGTCGTCTCACGTGTTTAGTAATGAGGTTACACCTTTTCTTACATTTCATTAGTTTGTTTCGAATTCCTTACATTTGGTGTACAAAACAAGTAAGATAACGTAAATTTTTACGATTAAAAATATTTTTTTATTTAGAAAAAAAAAAATTATTTCTGATAAGGGAATGATTTGATTCGCTTAAGTCGAGTGAAGTAATAATTTGGCTATGTATCGTTCTCTGCAGCAAGCCGGATAAACCCTTTTATCTTGAACATCGAGCGTTGTAACGGTCAGTTTAAATCCAGTGCAACCTTTTTTAATTATTATACAAAATAACGTTTTTGTTAACATTGTTGATGGTGTCAAGAGATCAAGAGGTGTTTAAGATGAAGCTTTTTTCATATCTTCTTAAAAACCCTATTGATATCACAGTAAGTAAGCTGAAGTTGGTAGGCTCCATATTGCGTTACACACAGTGAACAATTCGTCTAGAGGTACTACTGACCATTGCTACTCCATATTGAACGATTTATGGCCATGTCAAGCTAGCTGACTCTATACCGAGTTGTCTCACAACCCATAAAACTAATAACGTGATGTAATAGTTAGTAACAACACACCACCGTACACAAACAATCATTACCATCGCTCGAACGTTCATTTTGGACTGTTTCATTTCGTCAGCAACCAAAGAGAAGTCACGCCTATACCACACTGCCCCATCACTGGATGCATACGGCAAACCCCTTTGACGCCGAAGCGACTGGTACCGTTTAATATATATGCTAATGGCGTTTAATTCTTGGCATTCTTGCGGTAAGTTTGACTTCCGATTTGGTGTTGGTTGCGTGCTGAAGTTGCTAAGACGGTTGGATCAAGATCAAAGACTACCTTTTGCAATCGATATCGATTTGCCGTTTGCACAGTTGTCACTCCTTATGTGCGATTAATCATCTCACCTGAAACGGATGTTGATGAGTGTTTTGTCTTTTTTTTAGATGTATGTGTGTGTTTGTTGATGAAACTTCTAGGAGTACCTGTTGCCTTACCACTAGGTCTAGTAACGCTTGCGTTCTAGCTTTGTACATACTTAAACATGCAAACATCATTGTTGAATAGTAAATCGTATTGATAAGGCAATGTTATCGTTGATCCGTCCACTTCCACTTCAACGTCACATGACTAATGCTGTTTGATTGATGTGCCGTGTCCTAACCTCAATCGTGGACGCTCGATTCGGATCTTTGATTTATTGTCACCTCTCCCACGCACCAATCGGGATTTCCCGTGCTTTTGGTGGTTTTTATTAAACCAATCTGTCTTCTTGAGGCGAATATCTATAATATCTTTAGGGTTCTCGTTTTCGGGCCACTGTTTTGCCTCGGGAGGTCAAATGTACGGCCTCCATATTTCATATTTCTGTTCAATCCATCAAAAAATACCTCCGTGCTACTTCCCATCGTATGATTTATTTGAACATTTCTGGTACGATGTGGAGAACTTTAAAGTTTGAGGAAAACATTTTTCCCCAAAACACACAATCCCCTGCGTGCGAGTTGCCTGCTCTAGCTCGCCGCCCCCTAATAACATAATATGAAATTTGCCGAATTAGATGTGAAATTGGGTGCATATCGGTTAGCTATCGGTGTATGCCTATTAGGTGTCGCGGGTTCTGTCCTCTGCAGCAACATCGGGACCCTGCTGTAACGTGCCAATGTGGCCGTAATTGGTGCAAACGAGCAATGGCAAATTGGAGCGAAAGCAAACAGGGAAAACATGGAATACACAAAGAAGGAAGCAGAAAAAAAACTATTACATCCAACGGGCAGATGACTGGATGCGAGTGTTGCATCCCTTTCGCACGGCGGGTGTTTATTGGAGAAAGAATTGGACGGCTGTATCGCCTATCGCCTTCGTTGAAATGAAAGATTTCAACTAGCAGATAGCATACCGTTAGCCGAAAACCCATCGGCGGGCAGAGATCCAATCCAGCACGGAGTAGGGGGTAGAGCAAAGGTGCACCTTTACTACTTGTCTACTCTTTTTGTGTGTCTAGCCCTACGTCACCAGGAGCTTGGTGCTGTTTTTTTTCCGCGCTCTGTGCTTCCCCGTTCACCAGTGTGTCTTTATTCAATGTCAACATTGTCGGGTCGGGTGCATCTGGTGGCCTCGGAAACAGATTCGGCGAACTGCCTGAAATCTAATGAACCAGCGTTCCGTCGAACGCATCGGAAATGTTTCGCCCAATGTACGCCATACACACACCGACACCGACAGCCGAGTTTCCGAGAAGATGAAGAACAACTGGTGGAGGCTGACCCGGCTTCTGTGCTCGCTTCGGTGCCAGCACAACAGTGCCAATGGCAACCCCATTTTTCCCGGATGCACTAATTGGTGATTGTCCTTCACCCTCCTAATCAGGCGCATCGTTTGCATCGGTGCTTTAATGATGTTTGGATACATTTTTGCTTGGTTTGGTATCCAGTTTTGGAAGACTTTTATCTAGCAGCAGCAGTTGAGGTAGAAGAATGGGTTTTTTTTCGGAGTTCTTGTAGGGCTGCCTACTAACAAGCGCCTCAAAAATTCAACAAAATTCAACAAAAGTTTGAGGATAATAAGACCACAAAACGTACAAACTGCCTACTTTAAGGATGTTGTAACATGGAGTTAAATTTTAGGCAATTACACCTTGCATAGGGAATCAATTTTAAGTTGCATAACACTAGGCGTAATCCGTGACAAGCGGTCAGCGTGCTTGTGTGTGTAGTTTGTTTTAGTGAAAGGTACTACCTTTATAGAGTATGCGGCACACCTTCAGGCTAGCTAAAGCTGAGCTGTATTATTATTGCCTATTTTTAGGCGGACAAAATGGTGATGCATATTGAATACTAGGAAATAAAAAGTTTATTTTTACCGTTCGCCGGTATCATATTGTTGCTGCTACAATGCATCAGTTAAGTTATAAATCGAGTAAATCAAACAAGCGGATTCAAAGCTACCGTCACGATATTTTTGTAATGGACGCTGTTTTCGCTTTGTTTTTTTTCTAAATAAAGGCATTTGTTAAACGATCCGTGGAGCAAATTGCACTTTTTTTTTATTCGTAATTTATAAACGTTGCTCAATTGCATACCTTACGGCTGTTATAAACAGACTAAGTGCACTCGCGAGAAACTTTTTTTAAACTAATTAGTTAATTTATCCCAGCAAACATAGCCTGGAGCGTTTCAAACGAATAAAACAAGAAAAATAATTTATCCCGACTACAGGAACATTTAGTTAGAAATCAATATAAAATAAATGAATACAAGCATCACACACAAAGCCGTAAAATCATTAGGTAATGCGTTTTGTAGAACGGATTGCATACCTTGAGGCAATTATTACGTTGTGCTGTTATGTTCGCCTACGCTTCGATGGGTTTGAACAGGCGTAATTCGTACTGTATAAGAATTTACTTATTATATATTTTTTTTGAAATCACTTAACTCAATCAATGCATTTATGATGCTATAAAAATATTTGAAAAAATAAATAAGCAAGTTTTCTACAAATTGTTGGAAGATCGGGGTTGGATTTGCTTTTTATAAGGGAAATACTATGCGTTCGTATCGGTTTAACCGGTTGCTTTACGCTGACGAACTAGCAGAAGGTCTCAGCTACCTATTTCCACGCCTAAATGTATGCAAAAGTACGAAACGTTATTCTCATTTTAGATCTTTTTGACTGGAACAACCTGCAAACAGTTACTAGCTGTCAAAGGTAGTCCTTCCAAGTGATCCACTGTCAAACAGGGCAACCCCGTTCACTTTCATCTCAGCGTGCTGTTAGGCGCAAAGCTAGGTTCCACGAACCGTTGCGGGCTGTATTTGCTGCGTGTGCTTATCGCTTTCCAGTCAATCTATCATTACAGTCGTCGCCGCTATCTATTATGGAAACGGGGTTACCCCATCTAGATGGATTAGATGCGATAATCCGTCCCGTGTTTCGTGTGTGCAAGGCGTTTTCTTACGATACGCCGGCCAAGAACAGCAGCAACAACAACAAAAAATCCTCCCAACGACACTATTTGCTGCGAAAATGGAGGCTAGCGTAGTGAGCAAGCGATCCGTTCACTTCACTGGTACGTAGCGGGCGGACCTGGGCATTCGTTCCGGTCGGAGGTCAGATAATCGTTATCTAAATATGCTCCTAAGCAGATTATGCTGCCGGTCACAGTACGTACCGGCAAACGTACGGGCGAAAGCGATGTCCATCCAGCGACCTGCTTACTTATGTCGACGTACGTTCTTTTTACTTTCTTAGTTCGCGGCCACCAGCTTGCTGATGTGTGTGTGTGGATGTGTGTCGGTTTGAGGATGAACTATTGCAACGTGCCCGATCGATTGGAAATGTTCTTGCGGCGTATCGATGGAATGCTCGGGAGATTTTATTATAAATATTACATCCATCAATTCTCGTTTGTACGCGCGGTGGCAATAAGGAGGAACTGCGTCATGCATTTGGAGGATTCATTCCTTCAAATTTCGGTGAAAATGTAAGCTGCTTTTCAAGACTGTGCAACGTGTTTCGAAAAGCGAGCGTAAAAGTTTGATATATTTTGTAGATATGTCTTGTACTAAACGTTTGAGTTTGGCGCGTCTCAGTCTTGCAGTACTGGTATGTCTTTAATAATAAGAAACTGAAATACTCCTAAAAATATCTAAAAACCATAACACACCTTCATTTTTAATACATTTCAACGACTTTCGCTTGCAAATGGTGCTGTTTTGTACGGAAAATCATTTTCTGTTCAAAAATTACATACCTTTAGGCGCAATAAAATGGAAAGCATAATACAATATTTGAATAATTATCGAAGATGTTACTCTGTTGCAAGGGTAAAGTTTGGTACGGAATGAAAAATGATTCCACGTCTTCTTCTTCTTTAAAAAGAAGAAGTCTTTTTTTTTTCTTTGAAAAGAAGAAGAAGAATAATTATAACAAATTCAAATACCCCTAAAGGTATGCCGCACGCATTGCGCTTTTATTTCAAATATCTTTTTCCACCTGCTTAGGTGATGCATACTATCGAACTAGTGATAGGCACTTGGAAGTGGAACTGTTTTTGGTTCGATTCCGTTTGTCAGGACCGGTTCTGTATGTGATTTCGCTCTCGGAACCGGTTCCATTTTCGGAACTGATTCCGAACTCAACTTCGGAACCTATTTTGGACCCAGTTTTGTGGGCGATATTGGACGTAATGTAGGAACCGATACAGATCTCAATGTCGGAAGCTATTCCAAGGCCCGTGTTGGAACCGATTCGGAAATTAAACCCGATTCCGATCCCGGAACAAATTTCTAATCTAATCTATTCGATTAAAGACTTGAAAATAGACTAGATAGTGAGTGGGAAGCAGTATTATTAGTTGAAATTACGGCTGACATCGAATCAGTTTTAAAACCTACACTGGACTGGAGAGTTGGCTCTAAATCTAGAGCTGCTTCTGATTCCTGGAAAAAAAATCTTCACGATTCCGAAACAAGTACCCGAACCGATTCCGATTCCGATTCCCAAACCAATGGCATACTCTTATAAGATCAAATTGGAATTAGATCTAATGAGCGATGTGAGAGTTAGGATGGGAGTTATAGTTAGTATTAGTAGCCCTCTTAAGTTCGTTTCCATAGGAACATACTCTATTCCGGACCTACTCATCGGAATCGATTCCGCAAAATTCGGCACCATTTGGTATCGAGTCCGACTAGACCATCATTTGTCCCACCTCTAAATCAAACACCTAAAGAAAACAAATTTGCTCCTTCGATTGCATACCTCCAGGCGAAATAGCGAAATACGTGTCCAGTACCCAGAATCGAACCCAAATCATTCTCGTTAGTGTAAATTAATCCGCACCAGTGAAGAATAATGTCAACCTGAAATAAGATAAGTGAACAAGCTTATCAAGATTGGTCATCCAAGGTTTATCGTTCTTTTATTGCACACTGTTTTTCGGAATCAAAACACACGTGCCGCTGCATCCCGAAGCGTGCAAGAAGAGTGTGTCAGAAGCAATGTGGTTGAAGGTAAAAACAGTACAATGATTGCCCGTGCTTCACCCAGCCAAGATTGGATTGTAAAATGATAGCGAGACTTTGTGGTGCTGGTATGCATGCAAATGTATGTGTACGAACCATTGATGATGTTCGGTTTGATTGCTTGGAAATGTCGGGCGCGGGCTTATTTTCGAAAACCGGGTTATTGCTGTCGGTGTCTTTACACCGAGCGTCTGCCAGTGTCGAAGCAATCGAAACTCATTCAACCACCGCCACCACCGGTGCCGGTAACAGCTGTACCGAATGTTCCAATATTGTGAATGGCGAAATTTTGCTTCATCGGAAAGCAGGTAACCCGACCGAAGCCCGCAACCGAGTCGATGTTTTTTAAAAGCGACACGGACGGACATTTATTTCACCCGGTGAGAAAGTCATTCCCATCGAGGGGTGGGATCGAGCGAGAGCGCAAGGGGTTACCACTTGAGCCACGCAACGTTCGGTCCGAACACGCAGATTAAATCGCATGGAATCGATTACCCGGACTGGACGAATTGTCAAAAACGCGCGCTTCGTAATACGGTTAGGCTACCGACTGTCCCCAAAATCACATAAAACCTCCAATTGCATACATTCCGGCGTGCGAGATCGTAAAGCAGCAGGTCCGGAGGTTGTAGCTGGGCAAAACCAACGATATATTACCGCACTAATGTCCTAAGCAAAGGGACGGAGCTGCGTGGGCCGCATTTGTAAAGAAAAGCACAGTTTTCCACACCGTACCGTAGTCACCGAAACACAATGCAATCGAGCGAAAAAATAAATATTAAACCAACCTTGCCGGTTAAACGTCGTGTTGCCTAGGACGATACCTCCGCGATGGATGCAATGGACCTGTCGAGCATTGAATTTCGGGAAGCTGTATAGGTGGCTGTTTTTTTTCCCCCCAACCCCAGTCAATAATTTGTCCTAGCGCTGCAGAACGCACGAGCACGCTGTGCACTAAATTGAATTAAATTCTCTGCTCCAGCGCACGGAAGCAGGCGACGGGGCGAATCATCATTTTTCGGGCGCCCCGAACGTTGTGCCAATAAGGTTACGGTGTATGGTTAGCGAGCTGATTTTTCCACTGATTGCTATTGTGCAACTGGAGGGGGGGGGGGGGGGGGGGG
>KZ062971.1:68840-79931 GCA_002091835.1 Anopheles maculatus
GGGGGGGGGGTTCTTTCCGGGGGAGTTTTCTTTTTCTCTCTCTCGTTGCTGTTTGGCTTTCTCCCGCCGAAATGTGATATTACTTCCGGTCGTCTGGTCGGTGTGGTTGTGGTAAGAAGGCTTGTTTATCGGTGAGTTCCGATAGTGTCCTAATATCTTTACTGTTGTGGCGCGAGACGGGCGACGGGCGACGGTAATGAGGACGCTATCCGGAAACCATAATCATAGATAGTGATATAGGTATTGTGGGTGCGTCAGCTTCACCGTGGACGGGCTTGTTAGTGGACAGTGTAAGGAGGTTATAGAGTATACGCCAAAAGGTATGCAATTTTTTGTTGTGTTTTGTACAACTATTAGTTGCCCAGCAGGAGAGCTTCTTTAGTAAACGCTTTACTTAAAGATAGTAATTGCACACTTTTAGGCGCCGGGTCGACACCATCAAGCTTAAATAAAGTTTGTATTAACGCTCACCAATTGCATACATTTCGGCGAAAAAAGCGTTGGATTCCTTAACGCTGCAATTTACAGATTTATTTAATTAATTTTATTTATTATTAAAAACATACAAAAAGTAATTGCATACTTTTAGGCACTGTCAATACAGCACACTACAAAGAGTGATATTTAATGAAAGCATTAGCATGGTATTATGATAAAAAAGGAATCAGTTTGCGTCAATCGTCTTTACCAATTGCATGCCTTAACCCACAACAAGGTGTATTATAATAAAACTGGTCATAACGCCTAAATTTATGAAAATTAATGAGAATCATAAAAACAGCGATTGCATACTGTTGGGCGCTGATATAAATTTTCGATAAAATTTATTAGTAATGGATTGAAAAAGTTCCTCATAGTTTGGACATTTTGGTTTGAAATAGCATACATAAAGGCGAAACACCTATCGTTTTAATCGAACAGCTGTTTGTGCCTAATGCCCTATGATATACATAAAAAATACATATAGGCACTGCCATGTAGAATATGTAATGTTGCTTAGTGTTCGTATTATTATTTCTATAAAAAAAACTTAACATTTAAGTTTAAGGTTCTTAAAGATTATATAAATTTAGGAGAAACCATTTTAAGTTCACAGTTCAAAACGCCTCAAATTAATCAATTTTTGTTAAAAATCTTTCATCAAGATTTGAATATTCTCTTTTTCTTTTTAGATTTATTACAAACATAGTGATTGCATACTTTAAGGCGGTACCTTACCATAGAGAAGATTTACGAACAAAGAAATAAATAGTTTTGAGAAATAAAATAATATGAATGTAGTTATATCACAAATTGTATACATTGGAGCACACAATACTGCTCACAACGCCTAAAGTTATGCCATTTGTGGCAAAAGTCTCCTGTTAAGCATTTGTTTGCCTTTTTTTCTTTGAAACGGTCAACGGGGAATCGGAATTTCTTATGAATTGGGCAGGTTTTTCCCCCCCCTTAGCAATATGTTTTCTACACCACCGAGAATCGGACTGACGGATTCTGAAAGGATTCGTATATTTATTGAACAAGGTTTTATAAGGTTTATGGGGCTTGTTTCGGGGGTGGAGGTTGTATTATTGTTGTGAGGGCTGGAAGAACAGCAAACTATAATGTATGACGCACCAGAAGTAGCGCTAGTCCTAAGGATACTCGGAGCCCAGCGTAATCTCAGCAGCATCGTTTAGCTTAACGCTTTGTATGCAAACAATAGGTACTGCTGCTCGTCCCGGGAGAACACGCGCGACATTCTGTTCGGTGGAAGGTTCGGTTCGGAGCATCATCGAAAATAAATTATAGTCTACTTCAGCCGACCGACAGCAGGACAGCTTTCATGCGATTACTAATATCGTTTCATCAGGAGTTTTGGTACGTCGTCAAAAGTTGGTCCACACACGGCCAGCAAGGCCCCAAAAGCTTAGCCGAACACGTCCGAGGCCAAGTGTCCCATGCACCGGTACAGGTGTTATCGTGAGCCGAGGGGCTGATGCATCTGCCACATCTGCCCTAATGCATCTGCGACAGCTTTTCCGGGGATGTGTTTGGCTAGGGACGGCGTCGGCGTTCTTGGCCGTGTGATTGCTTCCGCCTGGTACTGTCAGCGCATAATTGACTCTAAAACCTGGCACCCGGCAGCTTCGGAAAAGTGTTTGCAGGTTCTTAAAATTTGTACACGACATTTTTTTGTTGCTTCTGTGTGTGCGTGTGTGTGTGTGGTTAGCGTGATGCATCAATATGTAGCGAGAGCTGAACTCTAATTCTTCGAACGTTCCAATCTCGAAAAACTGGACACAACCGGGAGTGTTCGACCGGCACAAAAGTTATGCTACTGTACGGGTGAAAACTTTCCCAATCTATAAACAAACCCGTCCGGACCCCGTCCCGGTCTTTATCTTCGCATCTTCCAAACGTCTGTGAGAGCAGTGACGCCTGGGCCTGTTTGCGTTGTGGTCACCGCCTAAGCTCAATGCTAACAGGGCGCCCTAAACCCTTCCGGCACACGGGATGTTCCGACGACCAGCGTTCGTGTTTGCAGTGGAGCCTTTGCACAAGGTGAAACTTTTACCTTTTAACATTAAGCAAATCTCAGATGAAATCTCGCCCTTCCCGAGATGCCTCACATTTGCCACTTCTTCTCCAACCCGCTACTCTTGCTTGTGAGCGTGCGTGTGTGTGTGTGTGTGTGTGTGTGTGTGTGTGTGTGTGTGTGTGTGTGTGTGCGTGTGTGTGTGTGTGAAGTTTTACCTTTCTTAAAAGCCATCAACATCATACCGTACCGTAAAGCGAGCGTAAAAACACAGCTTTTCTCGGACAGTGGCCTGGAATGACTTGACACGAACTCTGCACAAACCTCCGACCGCACCGTACTGGGTGTTATTTCTTCGGTTTCAAGAAACCTGCCAGCATTGTTTACCCGGCAATGGGTCGCTTAAACTTCACACAATTATACACCTCCCCCCGCCCGGCACCCGACAGGAAGATGCGAGCGAGGGTCAAACACGTCAAAATAGCCGGGACTCGAACCAATGGGAGGTACAAATTTCCACTCAATTTGACCTAAATTGAGCCCGTCCGGGTTTTGGCGTTGTGCACCACCTTGCGGAACGTTTGATTTTTAAACCACTCCTCCCATCGGTCGGTCTCGAGTCTCCTTCCCGGGTCGGGATTCGCTGCTGTGAGAGCAATTGTTTGGTGCCGTGACCAGGAGTATAACGATGCTAATCGCTTGATCCTTTCGCGCGAACCTTCTTACCGATGGCCATTGCCAGGTTGGTCGTTGTCGAACAAATCTTTATCCCCTTACATTGCCCCCCCCCCCATTTTTTTGTTGCTTCTGTGTGTGCGTGTGTGTGTGTGGTTAGCGTGATGCATCAATATGTAGCGAGAGCTGAACTCTAATTCTTCGAACGTTCCAATCTCGAAAAACTGGACACAACCGGGAGTGTTCGACCGGCACAAAAGTTATGCTACTGTACGGGTGAAAACTTTCCCAATCTATAAACAAACCCGTCCGGACCCCGTCCCGGTCTTTATCTTCGCATCTTCCAAACGTCTGTGAGAGCAGTGACGCCTGGGCCTGTTTGCGTTGTGGTCACCGCCTAAGCTCAATGCTAACAGGGCGCCCTAAACCCTTCCGGCACACGGGATGTTCCGACGACCAGCGTTCGTGTTTGCAGTGGAGCCTTTGCACAAGGTGAAACTTTTACCTTTTAACATTAAGCAAATCTCAGATGAAATCTCGCCCTTCCCGAGATGCCTCACATTTGCCACTTCTTCTCCAACCCGCTACTCTTGCTTGTGAGCGTGCGTGTGTGTGTGTGTGTGTGTGTGTGTGTGTGTGTGTGTGCGTGTGTGTGTGTGTGAAGTTTTACCTTTCTTAAAAGCCATCAACATCATACCGTACCGTAAAGCGAGCGTAAAAACACAGCTTTTCTCGGACAGTGGCCTGGAATGACTTGACACGAACTCTGCACAAACCTCCGACCGCACCGTACTGGGTGTTATTTCTTCGGTTTCAAGAAACCTGCCAGCATTGTTTACCCGGCAATGGGTCGCTTAAACTTCACACAATTATACCCCCCCCCCCCCTCCCTCCTCCTCTCTTCCTTCTTCCCCCTTCCTTTGCCTCTTGTTTACTTCACCGTACAGTTTCATCGGGTGACTCATTTTTATGGCTTCTCACTAGATTTGTTATGCTTAACTGCACCACCAAACAGATGGGGTTTTTTTTTTATCGCAATCCTCCAAAACAAAACCATTGCAATGCGAAACAACTTTGTAATCCTTCTCCTCTTCTCGTCTCTTCTCTTGAGAAACGAAGGGAAAAGACTAACCAGGACCAATTGATGGCGTTTTATGCACTTTCTGGTGGTATTCGGGTTCAAGAAGGATTGTGCTTCGTATAAAACTGGCCGCTGTTCGCCCACCCCATTCCTCATCTGTATGGACCAGGTCAGTCAATATACTGAGCAATCAGGCAAGTAAAAAAAAACCAACCCGGCAATCGGCGATTAACAGTGCAAAACGATAATCTTATCTGCAAACTTTCGGCAACAAACTCCACCCCAAGAGTCCCAAGTTTTGGTGCCAAAACTTTTTGCCCAACCGCTTGGTTCGGCTCGGAACTAAGTTGACAGGCGGTGGGCGCCAAAGCCAATACGGGGGTTGCGTGCGGCAGGACTCGGCAGCACGAACCTTGGATCAATGGTGTGGCACGGACCGTACCGGCGAAAGAATTATAAGTTATTGTTTGCCATTCTAGGATCACTGTTCCAGTGTTCTGCACACACACACACACACACCGCCTCACGTAAAGCCTGGTTCGCTTGGCGCGAAAATGAAGTCTCGGCTTTGGTAAAATGTAGCTATATTCGTTTGTTCTTTTAGTAGCGTTGCCGTCCAGATTATCTAGCGCCAGGGCACAGTGGGCTTTTTGTGGGACAAAAAGGTTTACTAATTATAACACCAGAGGTTTTGTATAAGAAGAGGACATACTGGAAAGACTCTGCGAGATGATTCTACGGTACCAAAGAACTCTCCGGAAGAAGAAATTCGAGGACCACTAAAGCGTCAAATGCGAAAAACAGGGTCCTTTTGAATATTGCTGGCAATCCAGGTACGATGCGTCAAAATGCTGTCTCCACAACTGAGGATATTCCCGAGAAGGTGAAGTCTATGTTTTAAACGAAGCTCCCTGTTGGTGATTTAATAGTGAAGTCTCATTTAAATGATGCTGCTTGCAACACCGAGATTTGGCTCAAATATTTTAGGGCCCCTAACAAAGGATTTCTCAATTTGAACGTGTTCCCTAGTATGGAGATATTCTATTATTCCCTGTTACTTCTTCTCACTATATTGAGCACGCCTACGAGACATGGCAAAATGGATGGATGTCTGTTCGACTCCTCTTTAAAATCAGGATATCTGCATCACCAAACAGTTCAACTAGTTCTTTGGTTCATTGTTGTTCTCCACACGCTCTACTCGCCCTCGAAATCTTCCGGTTATCACAATGTTGCTGAAGTATTCTGGATCGCAAGAGTTTGTGGAGCTTGTAGTAGAAACGATTCCCCTGAGCAATGCTGTCTAGGTTGTTATCCGAAATTTCTACGATCGTACCAAAGTAGCCGAACTAAAGATATTCATTTCACCGTCATCCGATACTCGGTCTCCATAGGTAGCAGAACTCTTCTAAAATCTTGAGATCTTCACTTCCGAGTCTGATTCTATAACGATCAGAGCCTGCAGCCGACAGGTACTTCCTCTGGATCTTGGGCCGCCGATGTCTGTCCACTGATGCCGATGTCACCAGCGAAGCCAATGAATTGGAACGTTGGGGTGAAAATCGAGCTTAGGATGTTACAGCCCGCGCTCAGGAAAAGAAGTGATGTGGAGTGTCCGTCTAGTCCACCTTAGGATGGCATACAAGCTCTTGAAGTAGTCGTTTATTCTCCAACAAACCGATCTTGGTAGTCACCGAAAAAATGTAGTAAGATGTCGCACCACGTCTTGAACAACTCTGCTACCAGCTCACGAAGTATTTTCTTCTTTCTTGGCCTAACGACCTCTAAGGTCATGCCTGCCATTTGTGGCTTACTAGACTTATTGTTACCGCATAGTTGGATAGTCAGTCCTCACTATGAGGGAACGGCCCAGATGAGACTTGAACCCCGGTCCTGCCGAGTGAAGACCGGCGCCGCTGTCGCATCTACCAACGGGCCGCCCCAGGGCCAGCTCACGGAGTATATGGAGACCCTTTAGTCTCGCACGACAAACACGCACTTGACAATCGATCCGGAAGTCGATCTACCTTTTTAAAACCTGTGCGAATCTCATCGTAAACGTTTCCATTTTTTGTCAAATAAAAAGAATATTTTCCATTCCCGACATTTTGCCCTAAACAGCCCACTGTGCAGTTGAGAAGATGCACTGTGCCCCCTGTTCTCTGTCTGTTCTTCATTTCCAGAAGATGCTCGCGTAACCTGAACGCGCTAATGATAGACCGGAAGATGGCAGGCAGCTCAGTAACCCGGCCCGACTCAACTGTTACGCGAGAAGCCAGTTCACAAACGGACTGCAAAACAAGAAACAGCACAGATCTGCCCTCTGCCGTGCCGGGCGTCGTCCCATTTCCGGATACTTTTACGCAGAGTGAGAGGACGCATATTTTGGTCATCCTACTTCATTAATAACACATCTAGACCAAGCGTAGAAGACGAAGACCCTGAGGAAGAACGAGCGAGCGAGCGCGCGAGACAAAAGCCGCCCTAAAAGGCGGCAAGAAATTGCAAAGCGAAACTTCGTCGCCGAACTACTTATTCGCTTTCTGGAGGTTTGCGACTGGTGCACTCTGTACGTGTGTGTGTTTGACTGTGTGAAGGAGACGCACGCGAGCGCAGGAAATGATGGAAAAATAAGCTAAAATAATGTCTCTACAGATGTCTCGCGCGCCAGAAATGGATCCTACTGCTGGCCCTATTTCTAGAGGTGTGTAGATGGCGAAGAGTGTGAGGGAAAGGAGGAGGGGGCGAAGGAAAGGTACTTATGATTTGCGAGAAAAGGTGAAATGAAGCAAGACGTGTTTGCCATTTCCGCCCGGTGTATACGTGTGCGCCCTGGCTGTGTGCCACAGGCCTTTCATCGGCCCCGGAAGTGAGCACATAACTTTTCCCGTTTTTCCAGTTACTATTCTCGCTCGGGGGCTTTGTTATTGTAGGTGTAGATGAGAGCGGTGCGTGTGCTGGGGGAATGGGGGAGTGAGCGGGTGTGGTGGGAAAGCAAAACGGTGGCAGCACATTTGTTTCAGCGCCTTTTGCGAGTTCCAGAATTCGAGAGCCGCTAAATTTCTGGCTGCTTCTCACCAAAAGCCCCAAGGAACGGAGGATGTGTCGCGAGAGGAAGGGAGGCGCGACGGAGCGTGGAGTGTTTGCAACTTCCGTCGCCCAACAACCGCCACTCGGCTAGTGACATTGCGATGCGTACGTGGGTGCAAAAGTTTTAAGTCGCTGCAGCAATACTCACGAACGCGCACCAGAGACACCCAGTGACAGTGACAGCAGGCTCCGGCTTCCGGCCCCGGTACCTGGTGCGCTCTCGGGATGTTTGTAAACTTTGGGCGGAAAGCCGGATTCATCACGACGCGGAAGACCGTGGTACACGCCTTTGGCACGTCTTTTCTTTCGGCTGGGTGTTTGTTGTTGGTGGGACGCCAGCATAAAATTAACTGTAAATCCATCTGTACTTCCGGACGGTCTTTTTATTTTCGGTCGCTTTCCTTCGGCTGCAACAGCTCCACTCCAACCGGCAGCGATGGTGTGGGTCTGGTGCATGTGCAATGAACTTTGTAAAGTAGAGTGCAGCAACAGTGTCGCTAAGCGAGTGAGCGATGGGCTATAAGTATTTGTTTAATTGCGTATTTTATTGTTAATTGGAACATCAATTCGATAGTTGATTTATATTTAGATCGCGCCAGAAGGTATGCAAATTCGTTACAATTTTAGACTATTATTTAACCCACGGCTCGGCAAAGTCTTTCTCTCGAGAAGATATTGGTAGGTAGTACACAAGAATACAGTACACAAGAACAGATATTGGCTCAAAGTACACAAGAACTCGACCACAAAATATCTGGACGGTTTCTACTAGGTCTCAACGTCATCATCGACAGAATTTTTAGAAGACTTTTTAGCAGTGTCTCTAAGCCGTAGTACCTCTATTCATAATGTTATTTTATTCCACATTTATTTATTATCTTCACTAAAATGTTTATGACCTCACCAATACTAACTAGATGTTCTAATGATGTTAAGTGAGACGAGATTGTTGGAGGCTTTCAAGTCCCAGTTTTTGAAGGATATATCCAGATTAGGTAGATGCAACTATTTATCTGACATACATTCCTAAGAGAATCTTTAATTTTTAGCCATCTTCTGTCGCGTTTGACGTTTGACAACAGAGAAATTGGTCGCTAAATGCGTCACAATGTAGAAACAGTATTGAAAGAATAATCCTTTTTTTTCTACAATGTTAGAGCATCAGTGACATTAGCTTACCTTGCTAAAGAAGCTTGAAAAATCGTTTATTTTGAATATGTTTCGAGGTCCTTTTCAAGAACAGTGTGCCGACCCCTGGATCTTCACCATTGCCGACGGTCCCTGTGCATTATCGCTGAAGGAATGGGAATAAAATTGTTATACATTGCATACTTTTGGGGGATCTTTTTTTTTGCGAAAGTTAGTTCTTAATTTTTTTTTTTTATCATTTATTTATAGAGGCTTTGGGTCTCATAGACCTCATTCGCCTGTTTTAGTTCTTAATTATTTTAATTTGGTAAACATCACTCTTACTTAATTAGAATTTTTGTGTCGCTTCTCAAAGATTGCATACATTAAAGGTAAATCGTTTAATTAGTGAGTAAATATTTTGTTTGATAGTTTGGACGGGACTTTAAAAATAATCTAAGTAGCCGCCTAGCTACAAATCTTACAATTGCATACATTCAGGCTCATTAAACGTCATAAAACATAATATATTCCTTCCACTGAGAAAATAAACAAAACCCCATTCAATCATGAGTATCAATCGCATCTTTGTCAATAATCGCGTTCTGCAAACTTTCGAGTCCTCGGAAAAGCAAAACACATCCCAAACATCAAGCTACCTCAGTGTGTGTGTGTTTTTTTTAATACCATATTACCCTTGTATAAACATTTATGAAACATTCGCAATTTCGCGCACACAGCACATGCAATTTTGTCTTGCGGCGACGCTTAATTAGCTTCGGAAAAGTGTTGTCTCAGAGCCAGCAGATTGGGTCCCCAGTTTTTGGTTACACTGCCCTGTGTGTTCTGCTCCCGACGACACACGCACACAGATATGCACACGCTAGAGACGGGCCGTATCGTGGTGTATGCAACCGTGCGCAATAATATTGACATTTTGTAAACGAGCTTTTTTGTGCGTACGATTATCGGCATTAGTTCGGGCATTGCGGTGTGTGGTGTACGGTCGAACATTTGACGGTCTGTCCGGGGCGTTGATGTTTTCGGGTCGGGAACAGGGGGCCGTACAGTGAATAATATGTTCCCTGCCGTTGGTGGCGGACCGGCTGGACGGGAATTGGATTGAGCAAACAGTCGCGTGTGCATCATAAAAGTGATTTTATGCAACTGCTGCCGTGCCAGTCGTGAATGTCCGGTCCGGCTGCTGCACTGCTGCTCGCTGATTAATCATGAAGCCAGTCGTCGGCCCCGAGGTCAGTCCGCGTTTTTAGGTTCAACCGGGGTGCTCTAGTACAGATATTAATGCCCAGTAAAATCGCAGACACACGTTTGACAAATAAGCGCACCGTTGTGTGTGTGTGTGTGTGTGTGTGTGTGTGTGTGTGTGTGTGTGTGTGTGTGTGTGTGTGTGTGTGTGTGTGTGTGTGTGTGTGTGTGTGTGTGTGTGTGTGTGTGTGTGTGTGTGTGTGTGTGTGTGTGTGTGTGTGTGTGTGTGTGTGTGTGTGTGTGTGTGTGTGTGTGTGTGTGTGTGTGTGTGTGTGTGTGTGTGTGTGTGTGTGTGGGTGTGCTCATACGTGTGTCGTACGATCGCTTCTTGCTGTCCAGTGGCGTCAGACCGCGTGCGAACATACGGCAAGCACAGGTAAGGAATATGTGGTAGTGTACGTGGTAGTGCACAACAGGTACACGGCACTCGTTTATCATCCATTGTGCAGCTTCTCTACTCTTTCTCTCTTGCTCTCTCTTTCTCGTGCGAACCCTTGATCATGTGTGTATTGTATCGCATTTCTTTTTCACTCCTTTTTCGTTCTCCGTAGTGGATTACGTGCTGATTTTTTGTTGTTGTAGCTGTTGCCATTGCTGCTTGCATTCCATCAGCACCCTGATTCGCACACACCGAAAACACACGCTAGTGAGTGTTTACTTTGCGCGCGAATGTTGAAATTTCATCGACTAAATATTGACACTGACCACAAACGAGACGAGAAAGATCTTCTTATCGGTACGCGTCAACCAATTCCACGTGTCAACGTGCTCGGCAGGCGGGATGACATTTTATCGTTAACATTACGGTTGGATGTCGGACACCCACACACTTTATTGCACCACGTACCATGGTTGCTGCTATTAGTAAGGCGCGGCTAAATCTGCCTAATGGGTTTGACGCTGGAAGACGCTTTGAACTTTGAGCTCCTGTTGAGCGTGTGTGTGTGTGTGTGTGTGTGTGTGTGTGTGTGTGTGTGTGTGTGTGTGTGTATGTGATTTGGGAACTCTTCTTCTTCGTGTATAACCGAAAGCACACCTCATCAACCTAATCAGGGTCTTCATCACCGTATCCGTGATCTAAGGAGATGCGCTTGATGCTTCGTTTGCTACGATCACCCGTCACCAGAGAGGGCCGGTTGATTTCGCTCCCTTGGCACTCAGGTGTGATGGATGCGGTCATCGGAAGGCAACCGGAGGTTGGAGAAGCGACACAAATGCAAACGGACCGGAAAGGATCAAACCTCCGGTGGGAGTGGTACTCCTCACAATTCCACACTCATCTGGTAAGTTCATTTTTCCCTCCACCCCGCCCCCAAAACCAAGCCGAGCAAGA
>KZ062972.1:812-89193 GCA_002091835.1 Anopheles maculatus
AAAACATGGCCCCCCCCCCCCCCCCAAACGATATGATTCCTTTTTTGCTTCTTCCATGCAAAAGCCACCCCATTTTAGGGGGATCGCAAAAGAATGAGAAAAAGAGAGAGAGATTGCAAGCTTCTAAAATGCAAAATTTACCCTCCCGAAAGGCATATAGAGGATCGTGCAGATAGGGGAGGTTTGGGGGTAAGGTGGTGACTGCCTTCAACCCGTACAAAAAACTGCCTAATATGTTCCCAAAGAGTATACAAGAGGAGGATGCGAAAAATCAAACTACCAGAACAGAACCGTTGATGGGAATGTTTGTACCAAGAAACTGAAGAAAACGGCCAAACTAAAATGCTGTCTCTCTCTCTCCCTGTGTGTGTGCCAATTTCGTTGCTTTCGTACGGGTTTCAAGGTGCATAAATTTACATAAACCCCTAGCCCCATCTCCCGGGTAGGTACTGCATATGCAAGAAGCAAGTGCTAGCGCCACACATACTGGGGGGATCTGTCTGCCATTAAGTAGCGCAGCACGACTGTAACTGACTCTTAGAGTAAAGTATGTGGAATGAAGTGATTCCAAAGTTTATACCAAAGTTACGATCGAGACACGAGATGGAAAAGCCCAGGGTTTAAAACTACTAAAAAGAATCAAAACAACTCCCAAACGCTCTCGAAGAAAACAGACTTGGAGAAGAAACGATGATCATGGATCGTGGGTTTTGTTTGTCGGGGAATTTCAAGAAGCTTTGAAGCTGCAGAACAGCTGGTGGAATGCGATAAATTCTTTGGCATCAAATTTCGCAAATAAAACTCTGAGATGATAAAAATTAAATAAATTATGAAAACCCACAAAAGCTTGTGACACGCTCAACTGTTGTCACCCATCTGTGCATGACGGATGAATTGTGGAGAGTACCCACACACGCATAACCGAAATGTCGATCCATACCGCGGCCACACACAGTACAACACTTCACACAACACACAGCGCAGTTCCTGCGTTTAGTGTCGTCTTGCTAGTCTAAGTTGGCGATTAATACGTCCACCAAAACTAGGTCACCCTCCTTGCTTCATCATCCACTCCATCCAAACTCTTGGACGACATAAAAAAGGGAGCAAAAAAAAAAGCGGGGTTGTTGTCAAGAGACGAGATGACCAATGGGAGATGGATGAGAGCGCGCAGAGTGGGTTTTTTTTGCTTTCTAATATTCTTCAACCTAGCAGCGGAGTCATGAATGAATATTTAGAGTGTTCTTTGCTCCCACCCGTTGCCGATCATCCGTCTAGGGGAAGAGACCCCATTTTCCGTTAGCATCATAGTAACGGAACTCGTGCTGCTGTTGTTGTTGTTCTTTGCTAGATGTACACACACCACCATTAGGGCCCTAATTCTTCATGTACGCTTGCTGTTTGTCTTTCGCTTTCTAAAGACACATGTGAGAAGTTGTGATGTTTCTAAAGTTGGTTATTTGTGGTAACAATTTGCAAATCAGATTGAGCCTGATTAAGGTGGTTGTCCTAATAGCAGCGTAAGTTAAACAGAGACTAATCAAAGACCGGAAGAATAGACAAAACATTTGATAATGCTTCGCAACAAATACACATGGCGGCGATTTTTACCGACTTGTTTCGTCAATTTGAAATTTGAATAGTCGGTTTGAAATTGACCGGATATCCTCCAGGAGGCGAACGATGATAACGTTTAAAATATTGTTCTGTCATCTATAAAATCCTTTTCTGAACACACTTCTTCATGTTCCAAACTAGAACCATAAAAAACAGGTTTCTAAACAGACCACACAAACGGATAAAAGCGATAAAAAAGAAAAATGTATCAAAGAGTTCAGTAAAAAAAAAAAACAAAACTAAAAAACTAGCTCATTAATTACGAAACTTCATAGTACCATGATTTGACAATATGAAAGAAAACGAATACAGAGAATAAACAGTATTAAAAACAGAGAGACACAAAAAAAGCCTCGGGAGATAATGGGGCTACTAATAAGGATAGGCGAACAGAAGGGATTAGAGAGAATAAGTCGCGCCGCGTATTCAAAAGAGTTGTTTTTTTTCAGGACGAAGTTCAGGACGCCGTTGAAAATCGGTTTTGGTGAATGGGAGAAAAAGAAAACAAAAACAGCCAAAAGAAGAGCCAGTCCGGGAGTTTTGTGGAAAGAAAGAAAGAACATGAGATATGATAGAAAGTATAAAAAGGAAAGACAACAACAACAACAACAGCAGCAAAAAAACGCACAAGAAAAATGTCTTGAGCTGGGGCGTTTCTTTCCCACGCTACTTTCTCCATCGTCATCAGCGTCATCATCATCGTTGCGTCGTCGTCGTCGTCATCAACGGCATCTTTGTCGGTGTTATTCGTAGTTTGTTGTTTCGTTTATTTTTTAATATTTGGTATGGATAACTATCCCTGAGTTCTTGTAGTATATGAAGTATAATTCATATAATCAACGATAATGTTAATACTAAATTTCTGTTTATTTTTTTTGTTCTATAATGTCAGATATTAAAATTAAGAAGTAAAAATATAACATCATTTATATTAAACAGATAACAATAGACAAAAATTTTTTTTTGTAAAACTAATAAGTTTGTTAAGATTTGACTAAAGAATAAATCAAGTTCTTAAAAAAATGTTGCACTTTTAAAATCTAAAACCGTTGTATTCAAGAAGAGAACGAGAGAGCAAGAGAGCGCGCGCGACAACGATCAAATATTCTCCATCATACACAACGCATCGGTCGCAAAGATCGTGCGATGGAGCGAGCATGACAACGTTTGTTGCTGCTCTCTGTCACACGGAGACAACACAAAATGGCGGCCGTTTAGACGACTACATACGCACCCGGTCGGCGGGTGTGAGAGCGAGACACTTCACACCGGAACGAGACGCACCGAACCAATCTTCGGCATTCTCGCACACCGGGATAAGAGTACACAACAGAGCAGCAGACGAATTGCGAATTCTTACGGTAAAAAGGATGAAGAAAGCTCGCGCAGTGATGATGGCGAGGATACGGAGAGGTATCGGAGAAAAGCAAAATAGTCTCACAAACGCGACGGACGAAAGCATCGTTCACTGTGCGTATGCGTACGTGTGCACGCGCGCGCGTTTGTTTGTGTGTGTTTGAAGAATGTTACACACCGCGCGCGCTAAGTAGAAAAGAGAACGCAAAGACTCTCTCTCTCTCTTCGTTTTGCCACCATTTTACTTCGCTTTCGATCATCTTCTTGTTCTTTCGTGCGATCTCCGACCCCCGCTTGCCTTCTCTTGCGACTTTCCTTTTTGCCGTTTTCGTTTCGTTCTCTTCTTTCCTTTCCCTTACGGAATAATGCGCGGAATGGGAACACGCACGAGTGGTTCTTCCCTGCACGTTAGAAAAGACTGAAGAGTACACCCTGTGTCCTGTCACCCGTAAGAATTTCGTCGTGCTCTTGACATTACCCACTAGGTAAGAAGATAAGGAGAAGAAGTTAGAAATATAACATTAAGAAAAAGTGTAGACACAAGACGCACACACGAGGTGGTGGTTAGAAGACAGCTACAACCAAAGCGAAGGAAATACCATGATGAAATATAGAGCTGTCGTGATGGCTTCCGGTCGGCTTCCGGGGGATGGTCAGGAAAGTGAGACGCGTTGTAGGTTTGTCGTTTTCTTTACACTGGAATTATTGTTGTTCATCAAAAAGGTTTGGTTGTTGTTTCTTGGCAGGTTTCTTCGACGAAATTGTAGGAAATTGTTTTTCCACACAGAATTTTACAAAGTAATGTTTTGATTGAGATATTGTACGCGTGTACGGGTGTATTTGATGTATTCTAAGCCAAACGATAAGCAATAAATAACTATAGTACATAATATACATAAAATAAAGTAAATAAATATTAATGATTTGTAACAACATCGTCATTCATCGAATTATTATAGATTTATAACTATAAATACAAAAAACGCGCCATTTTCAGGTAATTGAAGTTCATTTTCTTACAGAGAGTTCTACTATTCCGCGAGGCAAAACCCCCCATTCATATTCTTACACATTCGCTTCTACACCACAATAATGCTAACCTTCTTAGCATCAAGCTTTTTAAATCATGCTCGAAAACAAAAAATACAAAACAGAACCCCCCGTAAGAGTGAGAGGGGTCTACCAAAACGCTTGGCTGGAATGTGATCTCTCTTTCGTCATCGATATGTGCTCCGAAATCATCCTAACCACCGACACCGACCTGGTGCGATAAAGACCGACAACTGTTAGATAGGGATAGACGCCGCGAGCGTGAACGAGATAACAATCACTTGATCAACCGCGTTCGCTCACTCTCCATCACGCGCAACCAGCCGACAATAGAGCTTCTTCTTGGACCTGTGTGGGGTCGTCAAAAAAATGTGGTTTTCTTCGACCGAAGCGAAACAATAACAAGGGAGCAGCAGCAGTTGGTGGCAGCATAGAACGCGTGGAGCAGAGCTTATCATCCATGCGCTGCTTCCATATCCCCACCACCCAGAGCAGCCACCAGACAAACTCGTACAAGAGAGATCTCGCTTTAAATTTACTACCAAAAATGAGAAGCAGGACGGAAGTAGTGTAGTTCATGGGTGCTGCTATCTCGTTCCTGCCGGTACGGGGAGAAGTTCTTGCGGGAATGCGTTTTGTCTGCGCAGCTCTTCAAAAAACGGTTTCTCACGCTCTCTCGCTCTCGCTCAGAGTTTCTCGCAAATACGTCACACACAAACAAACATGAGAATGAAAGAAATGAACGAAAACAGGCGGGAAAATGTGTTCGTTCATCTTGAAACTTCACTGTTTTCGTTTGAGTAGTCTGCAATCGAAGGTACAATGAATGAAAATAGTAGCTTCTTATAATGCAAGAAACGGGTTCACTATGGTAAATTTTAGACTAAATCAGCTATAAGGACACTCCGCCGTCTAATCCTCAACACAAACAACATAAACTCACCTTTATTCAGGGCGTTCTTGTTGTAACAGACCCGTCCATCAAGCTTCATTTTGCGAACAGGATTATTCACGTGGATTTGCACAGAGACTTGGTGTGGTGTCCGCCAACAAACATCCAGGAAGCGAACGAATATGTACGTACGTATGTGTGCGTGTGTGCATATGCAAGTGTGTTGGGTAAAAGCGCACGCGCGCGCCCTCGTAAATACGCACTTTCTTAGGAGGGAAAATCACACCAATTTTCTTCTACAACCATTTGCTCTAACCACATCACCGTCCTTAGACGATCGACTGTCTCACGACCCGCCGTCAGTGAAGCTATACTTTCGAGCGCATCAAGGTATGTGTCTTGTGGACAGGGATTATGCTGCTTTCGGGAACATAAACACAACATCCAATGCTCCACACACGGGTTATTACGGGGCTATTATCCTTTGCGAAACGGAAACAAGGGAGCAAAATACACACGCATACACAAACAGTGCGTTGATAACGCTTGATAATGTTGGGTTCGGGGCAGCCAGAACGGTTCGTCCGGGAGTAGAAAAAACGCCCTATCACTCTCTCCCGCTCTTCGTCGTGCTTTCTCACTTCCTTTTCTGGCGCGCACCGCACTGCACCCCGCTCTCTCACACTTTCGATCGCCTTCCTGCTCACACACTCACTCGATCATTGCGTTCTGCGACGCGCTGAAGCTCTCCAAGGCCGCCGTCATCATCATCATCATCCGGCCACACAAATCGGAACAAGCGAAACAAACATGCACACACGCACACGTTCATCGTGCAATGCTAAGAAATACACAGCCGATATACGTTCGTCTCTATCCCACTTGGCTGTCTCACAAAACGCACGCGTGAATAACACGCACACACACACACACACACACACATCGGGGTAACATTTCTTGCCGAAAATCCCAACCCGGCGGCTCTCAATCCGGAAGTTGGACGAAAAATTCCATCAGGTTGATGATGCTGTGCGCGCGGCTGCACCAAAAACACCGATGATGATGGCTGTGTTCGCTTTGCTGGTGGTGGTGGTGGTGGTTGTACTGTGTTGTACCGCAACTTCTGGGTGAGACACGAGAAGTGCACGCGGCTTTACGTGACACGGATCGCACACACACGCGTACGGAGCCAACGCACACCAGTACACAAACACACATGCACGCACGATCTGCTTCGTCGGGCATTACTCTAGGTACTACCGCTGGCCTCTTACAAACCACACCGCGCACACATACCCTCACACACATACGCACACGCGCCCGAAACTGAAGAAGTGATCAGAGACGGCACAGGGGAAAGACGGCCGACGCACGTTCAAAGTAAATTCTTCCGCTTTTGGGCCTTTTTTCCGCTCGCGCTTTTTTCTTGGGAAACCGAGCGAGCACAAACTTGGAAACACAAACATTGCCTGCTTCGATACCACACACCAGCAGCAGCCACAACTCTACGCGGACGGTGGTTTCTTCTTGCATCCGTGTGTGTGTGTGTTTCATTTTCTACTCTTCGTAGCAGTATTTTACAATCAATTCCAGCGACCGAGCGAGAAAGAGAGCGTGAAATGTAAGCCAGCGCGCGCGCGCGCGCTCGCGCTTTCTCTCCCTATTGCCTTCTCGCTCGCAACTGGTGTGTCGCGCGCGTTTGGTTTTAATCCGGCGTGCGATTCCAACGACGACAATTCATTAGCACTTCATCATCATCATGATCATCGATGTAATCATTATCGTCATCGGCCGCCAAGTGACCGACCGCGATGGTTGGGCGGTCGTTACGGTGAACCCGAAAATATTGCGTTTCTTCCGCACGACGGCGACGGACAGCAGAGCCGACCTGACGGCGACGACGCAGCTCATCGCTGTCGGTGACGGCGGCACCAGCAACGGTAACAGTGGCCACCATTTTCTTTTGCACCATCACTGTTGTGTGTCTCCTCGAACTATTTTGCTTTTTTTCGTTTTCGTTACTTGGCGCGCGGGTTTTGGGGGTTTGTTCTTCACTTCACACTTAATGCAAATGCTTGTCTGCTTTTCCGGCACCAATGCTTTGATCAATACAGGCGTGCTCCGTTGGCCACAAAGTTTAGTTTCTTCGGCACATTTTCGTAAGAACCGCGAGAAGTAGTTTAGAGAATTACCATCGAAATTCTTTTCCACGCACCTTTTGATTCGCCCCTTTCGCTTTCTTCACACTTCCTTCACTCCTGCCTTTTCTCACTCGGCAGGACACAAATATCTGCACGACCACCAACAATCCCGTTCAGTGTGAATTGGCGCGCACCAGGCGGCAGGTTGTGTGTTCCTGCCAGTCACTTTCTTTTGATGTGCCTTCGACGCGACGAACCACCGGCGGGGTAGGGGGTGTATTGGCGCGGTAGGGAAAACAAAATTTGCATGCGCAATTATTAATTACAAAAATAACATTGTGTGTCCCCGCACGCCAGAAGAGAGGGACAGCAGCAGCAGCAACCACAGAGAGCAGCACAGAAAAAAAACACAACCCGCACACGGAACGACGTTATGCCACCGTCGCCACTAACGCACTCAGACTAAATGCGATGGCTGAGTGTTGTGCGCGGTGTGTTCTGCATGGATCGTTCAACCCGAGCGCGTTGCACGAGGAATTTCGCCGAAAGAGCATCAACGCGAACGCGCGCGCTCGACCCATGTGTGTGTGTGTGTGTGTGGGGAATTTACTCTCATCTCTTTCCCGTTGCGTATACCGGCGTACCGAGCGAGATGACGCGCGTTGCTGCCGTCTCGCTTCGTCCCATATCAACGCACGCCGCCGCCGCCATTGCCACTCACTCTCAGAACAGAAAAGGGTGAGCGCGCGTGAGTGTGCGAGCTTGTGAGTTACCTGGTTCTGCACGACGTATCGAGAAATAGGGTGTGTGAGTGCACGCACACACGCACACACTCGTACGCACGCATTTTGCTGCTCAATTTCTTCCGAGATGCGTGTCGTTCCGCAAAGGCACTGTGTTGTGTTGCGCTACAACATACCAGCACATCAGGTTTTGTTCGAAGATGCCGCGCGCGGACAGCAGCAGCAAACGCGGGAAGCAAAAGCTACGCACGCGACATTGCACGAATCGTGCCGTTACATGGTAATGGCGGAAAAGAAGGTTGTGTCCTGCGCGGCAAAAAAGATGGGGTGTGGAAAATGCGCTTTCCCACCATCAGCAGTCAACAATAATTTCTTGGTAATTATTTGGTGTAAGAAAGCTTTTTATTTTGGTTTTCGAAATGGAAAACCAGGTAAATCAATGTTGGTTCAGCGGAAGTTACTCCTAATAAAACTATTATCCTCAAATGTTTTATAAACCAGGTAGGTAGAATCAATGGAAAATATAAATTGCAACCTTAATTTACCATTTAAAATTCCCATCTCGTGTTCTACTTAACAGATTTACGCACAGCTTGAACGCATCCACTTCAAATTTAAGGTAACCGTAACGAATTTTGCAGACGGGTTTTCCACCCTCCAAGACAACCCTCCGGAAATCATCGAAAGGATGTTGCAATGGACAAACACATCAACCACACACACACACAAAACGCTAGCTACTAGCGAATTTCGATTTATAATCTCACGCTTACAGCATCTCAAGGAGGAGCCAGGCAGTCTGCTAGTACGTGTACCCTCGTCTACCCTTCCAATACTTTTGCGCGCGCCATGCGCCAAAGCTTTTTCCTTCAAAAACCTTCGTTGATTATTGGGGTGTGGGCGCGCATTCGCATGGTTTCCGCGCGAACGTAGGCCACCGAGAGGCACAAGCGATAATTATCTAACGGGATGTGTATCGATGGTTGTTGATTGTGGTACTCATTTTGATGGCGATTAATTTGATTCTTCAGCTATCTAGGGTCGGCATGTAAAAAATTGTCTGGAGAGATATTTCGAGCAATTAAGTGGTTATGAAATGGAAGGAATTGTACGCTTTACAGGAGTTAAACTGTGAAGTTTCCTTAAAAAAGACATACTATATGTGCTGGAGATTATTCTTTGCCAAATCTTGTGATCTGTGAGTTTGTTGAGCAATAGAGCCTTCTTCTTCTTTCGTGGCCTGCTCCTAGGGAGCACGTCTAATAGACATAGCCTGGTGTCAGCAATAGAGCCTGAAGATCCTTTAAAGCATGAGAGGCATCCTCTTCTTCTTATAAGATTCTTCTAAGATATCCTGATGCTCCATGTGGATGTATAATTTTCAATTTTTATGTCAAAAATCCTTGAAGAAAGTAGCTAATAAGCTCCAGACCTTCCAATAATCCAACAGTCGTAACTGTGGCTTGTCGATTCAGCACAAACCACTCTAAAGAGACTCAAATCTCCAAGTCTTCCAACCCAACAACATAAAGCTTCCTCAAAATAGCTCCATTTTGAATGTTAGTTCAATCATCTTCCAACGCAAAAAACCCTCGCAATGATGACAGTTAAAAATAGTGCCTGAAAGTCTACCAGCGCAATTAATCAATCTTCTGCCATTGATTATATCTCTCTGTGGTACATTAAAAAGCAAACGTTGCAAATACTTTTAAAAAAATCGCCACAACCACGATCGCAAAATAGCAAATAGGACCCCCGAGCCGAAACACAAATAAGAGAACAGGGGGCAAACCCCAAAAACTAGGGAGAGAAATTAAAAACAAAACACACACGCAAAACCCGACACCGATGTGCTAATATAAATAATTCATCTGCGCGCATCATGTTTTCGCTGGCACCGAATGGTCTGCACAAGATGATGATGGTGTCGCGCGCGCTCATGGAAAAGCCCTCCCATCAACGCACATGGAGAGAAGCAGCAGCCCGCAAAACATGCCGCCGTCAAAGGGGGCACTCTCGGGAAACTAGGAAGAAGCGGTCAGATATTGGGACAGAAGCCTGTGCCCGCCCGTGTGGTTATATCTCGCCGCATTTCGCTAATGAGCGAGTCGTGCAGCAAAGTTTAAGATGTTAAACATTAGATAAAAACAAAACAAAAAAAACACCCGAACCAAATCTCACACCCAGGGTTAAGTGTTTGATGGACTAGGAAAGAGAACTAGAGAGAAGGAAGAGTGAGAGCGTGAAGAAAAAAGCACCTAAATGGAACATCCGTACACGGTCGGACTGTCGGTGCACAAATTAGCAGGTTATCCGTTTTCGTACACGGTGAAAGGTTGTTGCCGCCAGCAAGTCTTGGCGGTATCGGTTACATCGGAAGTTTTCTTTTCTAACAGGAAGTGTTCCGTTTGAGAGACGATTGTTTACACAACTTGTTTGCGCACAATGTAACAAGTTATGCTAGGTGTTCTACTGTAAATGAGGAGCATTCAATCAAGAATTGCTTCAACTTTATGTGTTAAACTTCCCCGAAGTTCATTTCCATCTTTGACGGTTGAGTGTGAATCAGAATCGATTCCTTTGAAGTAAGTGAAGACATTAGAAAAAATGGCATAGAATTTGGAAACCGCCAATGAGTTAACGAGGAATCATATTGCTGAAGAATTGATAACCCTTCCACCCTTTCACCATTCGAAACAGCCGACCGAAAGAGCTCGATGAATAGATTCCTTACCGAAGACAAATCACAACAAATGTGTAAATGGGTCTGTAGTTTTTAATGATACTAAAACCTAATCGCTCCCTATCTTACGGCTGTCACAGCCTAAGCCGTAATGGATATGGGCCTGCAGTAAACGATCCAGAACGAATGCGTGCGGGGCACTTTAGACTGAAGACTTCGTTTTCCACAATATTTGACAAGAATAAACTGCTCATTAGCAGTCTGGCTGTCTGGCTCGCTGTCCCAAGTCTTCGCACCAGAGCGAACATCATTATGATCGTATCGAAGTTTTCCCATGATAAAGCTTCCACAAAAGCTGCTGCTCAACGCCAGCCAAAGTCACCAACAAGTAAAAAGTCCTAGCAAAAAACAGTACATTAATAAAACAAGTCTAATCGCCACGTCGTGAGGCTCGTGTATAAAACATTCGTCTAAGTGAAAACAACCCGAAAGCTCTGTACCGTACACCGCGAGACAGCGATGCCATGAGCCCTTGCGCGAATTGAATGTTGGGCGCGCGTTCTTGCGGGCGAGAATTCAACCGGAACTAGGATGACAACACAACCAGCGATGGTATGGCGAGGTAGGATAGGGCCAAAGAAATGCAAAGAACACCCGCGTTTTGAACATCAAACACGGATCTTCTCGGGGCAAGAGGTCCCGGCCGCGTAAAGCGTGTGACAGAGAGCCGGTGCGCGAACCTGCTCATCAGGTGGCTCTCGTCTTCCTAATGTCATAATCATCTCAGTCACGTGCTGTTGGGTTTTGTTGGGGGCTGATTCTTGGTGCGTTATTTTTTTCTTTTTACTTGGACACTGTACAGGCCGCCCTTCTACTGTCGAATGAGCGCGGTGTAGTGGGCTTGGTTGAGATTTAATTCGAATCACAAATTTGCCAACCATTACCGGTCTGTTTCATTGCGTCGTCTTATGAAGGATGTTTGCAGTCGGGGAGTTTCCTTTGCCGACTCGCTTCATAAAGCAGCCGGCGAGCTGCTGGTACGCTTTAACAGCCGACGCTGAAGGCTACCGTACTTTGGCGCTGTAAATCTCGCTTCCGTTCCATACCGCAGGAAAAGGGGGGGGGGGGGGGGATGCCGCGAATGGGCTCTGTCGAGGGATTACAATGATTCGGACACCTTTCGGAAGGTCCGATTATATGGGTTTTAATGAGGGTTTTAGCTATGTAAACTCTTTAATGGTTAGAATGTTGCGTAAACTGTATTAAGGCTCAAAACAGTTTTAAAATCATCCGTTAATCATGTTTAATTTTGTATAAAATGGCTGTCTTGTCTAGTTTTATGTATCTAGCTGAAATCTGTTTGTAGCTTAAAGCTTGTACTTCAGCTCTCTCAAGAGTACGAGATTGTCAGGTATCAGCGTTAAGGCACGAAAAAGGATAAAGCAATCGCCCGCATATCCGGACGAGAATAACACCCAAATAACAGACAAACACCAACAAAGTCTAATACGCACACCCGAACCCAACCAGCAGAACGGGACAAGAAAATAATGAAACAGTGATACCTTAGCGGCGCGGGTTTTACCGCATCGAATATATGCTTTTAATTCTTCTCTAAATCATATCCCAATTAGCAGCGTTTAGCAGTTAGCGATAACACGGCCCGAGCGAGAGGCGTGCCGCGACCGGCTTTTCGCTGTCGGTTCGGTTCGTTATTCGTGCTTTAAAAATTAATTAATGAAAACTCTCCATATGTGTGGAGAGGAGGACGATGACTTTTCACTTCCGGCGTGTTTGAGGGTTTTTTTTTCTTCCAAGTTCAAAGTACGAAAAGTCTGCCACGACGATACTGTGTAGGACTTCAAGCGTAAAGAAAATTCCACAAAGTCTGCAGATAACGCAAAAAGCAGCAGCGCAAAAGCTTCCAACAAGTGGCAGTCGAACCATTAAGGAAACAGTGAAGTTGATGTGTCTGGTTTAGGAATTTTAGAGTTGATTTTATTGGAAACTACTTTGCTAGAGTTCTTAAATTATTTCATAAGCCTATCTTTAATAAATACCAATTAAATATTATTTTGATTCGAGAAAAACAGAAAGAAAAACAAACAAGCAAATGAAACTGAGTGAGCACCAAAACAATAACATCCACTTTCCCGCCAGAAATGAAAGCTTCGATTGCGCTCTTCATGAAAAGCTTCCACACACAAAACGAAAAAACCCATGCCTCAACAACAAAACGTCGCAATACGGCCCCGAACGCCGAATTCGTTGGCCCACAAAACTGTTTTGTTGTTTTCGCTGCATATGAAAGGAAGGTTTGGATGTTTCGGAACGCAAGAAAAGCGCGCGTAACGTACAGACACCAAACATTCCTGGTTGTGAAGGTTTGCTCTGTGTTCGCAGACGGAGTACACACAACACTTTTTCGAAAACAGGCGCGCGATCGCATCAACACCAACAAGCGACAGAGCAAATGAGAGCGTCCCAAAAATATGCTGCCGTTCCACACACACCGTATCCTTTAAGGCTTCGAACCCGATGGCGCTGTAAATAACGGGAATTGGTTCAAAGAATGGCCCGAGCACGATGACGGGACGGCGTATCCGAACAGGGAGAAAGGTGAAAGAAGGGTCTGAGAATTGAGGTGAGAGAACGAGAAACGTGAAAAGCACAGAAGGAGCGAAGAAAACGCTCCACAAAGCGGCCGCGTCTGGCTGGTGCTTTTGACCACACCAAAGCGAATGTGTGGTGACGACCACCAAACATGCCAAGATCGCATCCGAGTGATCGAGGCACGAAAACAACATCCCAAAAACAAGCATGCACAAGAGAGCACAACCAAAAAAATAACTGGAAAAGAAACAAAAAAGCACATACACACACACACACACGCATCCCAAAACCCAGACGCGGAAGTGTGTGCATGCACAGACGCACATACGCGGGATCTCCTTCGGATATGCATTCATGGCCGCCGAGCATACCAAACGAAAGACGACCGACACTACCGCCCGACTGCTGTTCACGCTAGACACGTTAGATGCAAGTGACGGGATGTAGGAGCGCAAGCGAAAGGGAGAGCGAAGACGTGCGGGGAAACGGCGTCGCAATGGCATTTATGCTGCGCTTCGTTTCGCTTCGGATGAAATTCCTGGAAGGATCAGGGCGGCCGCCTCTGGTTTGGTCTGAGAAATTACCTGATCCGGCTTGGATGGTAATATGCAGCAGCCAGAGGCCAAGCGACAGACAAGTCAAGTAAGGGAAACACATCTAAACAACGCGCTAGAGTAAGGTAAACGACGGCCTTCATCGTGTGTGTGTGTGTGGGGGTGTTTTCGTACTGTGCAAGCCCATCTGTGTGTGTTTCATTATAGTTTCTGACGAGAATGTGAGATGTGAGAAGAAGAGCGGGTAAAGGTCCCAAAAAATGCGAGCATAGAGGCTCGGACATGCTTTAGGCCGTGGCGCATTATGGCTGCAAAGCCTGTTTTGTACGAGATAAAGTGTGTCGAACAATCTAAGATAGTTTCAAGGTAAAGACGGAATTGTTTCCGTTGCAGGGATTTAATCCCGAAAATAAGCAAAATCTGATTTATCTTAAGAGACGAATGTTTCGTAATACCGTAAACATATAGTATTAAATATTTTAAACATAACAATGACGACTCATCAGTTAACACGTGATTAGAACAACAAGCAACAACTTGTGGAACCTTATATCCATGATCTGGATAAGGATTTGGATACTACTAACAAGGCAGGACATTTCGACAATGACTGACAAGCAGATAGTATAGGTTAACAAGATCAATAAGATCTCAAGATCTCGAAGGTTTTCTTCTACTTCGTGGCTTAACGACTTACTAAGGTCATGCTGATCATGTAATGAATTACTAGACTTATTGATATCACATAGTTAGCTGCCGTGTCCTGGTCCTGCCGTGTGATGATCGGTTTAGTTATACCTACCGAAACGCCACCGGATTGTCCTGTGATCGATCAGGGAGGTATCTATGAGCTTAACTCAAATGAACAATGCCTGTGAGCGACTTGTTGCAGTCAAGAACTTCAACCGACAGGATCAGTTTCTAATTCTTCTTCTTCTTCTTATCTGGCACTACAACCTCTGTAGGTCTTAGCCTGCTAGCAATTTCTAGCTCTCTGTGACTTAGTTATACCCGTAGCTGGATAGTCAGTCCTGCGTTCGGGGAGGCGGTCCACCGGGATTCGAACCCCGGTCCTGCCGTGTGAAGACCACCGGGCCACCCGTTTCTAATTCTAGCTGAATAATATTTCCATTATTATCAAAGCATTGATAAATGAAGTCAAAGAAGAACAGACGTATCAGACCTAAGAAATATGTGAGTAAACATTCCCAATTATTTCAGGTGTTTTGGGAAAACAAAACTTTAAAAAGTCTTTAAACTTTTTACATTTCTGTATCACTTTTAGTAATGAGCTTTTTGTAAGCAATTTGAGCTCTGTTGACAATGTAACGTATGAGCACTAAGCCAAAAATCCACGAAAGAATTCAAACATTTGGAGGACATTTCAGATATCACTTACGTATGAAAAGTGTAAATTTCTGCTCCAGAACTCTCGCTATAGACACTTACCTATAAAGAAAAAGGAAAGGAAATACAGATTAGTTTGGAATTCATTTCGAAAAGCTTAATTTAATTGAATTATTTTTGAATGATTGCTTTTCAATAGGCAAACTTAATAACATATGCAAAATATGACTGATGGAGGCGCAAGGTTCTTTACAAATATGTATAATCAAGTAGCTGGTGTATATTATAACGGTTGCATTGCTTTATAGCTCAGTTTAAATAATATTTAGGCAGTTAAGCATATGACGCTAGCATCGGAAATAATTATTTAAGGAGTCTCCGATTAGGATGGATCACTTCTTTTAGACACTTCTTCTAGAACACTTCAGTAGTTAATTAACTAAAAAACATATCGTTATAGTACCTGCCGATGCTACAGCTAAAACTATTTAAAGGCAAGAAAAAAACACGATTGAATTTTTAAACTTTTCAAGCCTCGCCGCTCGTTAAACTGCGCTGAAACACGTCTACGGGCGCGCTCCTTATCTTTCCATCGTTGCCAATTCCTGTGCTCCTGGCAGCAGTAAGGAAATCAGTGCCATTTGCCTTGGGGGCGTTGTTTTCCATTAACAGTTCATTTTCCCAGCTGATGATTGCGCATCCGGTCGGACGCCCGAAAGGATTCGCCCCTGGCAGGGCGGCACAGATCTTCCTGTGTGCTCGGTTTACCCGGTGCAGTAGGAACGCATCGATATGCAACAGGGTGCGCGATGATTGGTGGAATTGACAGCAAAGTGTGATAATTACATTTTTCGCCTGAATTTGCCGTCAGCATGAGAAAGTCGGAAACCGTGGGGACTCCCAACATCATCATGGCGCAGTAGCTTCGCCAGCTCGTTCGGTCCCAATGCCCACAACTCCCAATTGTCTCGTTCTGGGTTACAGTTTTCTCAAGGATTTTGTTGGATGCAAGCGTGGTTTAAAGGGAAATAGCGAGAGAGCGAGCGAGAGAAAAAAAAAGTTCATACATGATGGGAATGAAAGGGTTCATTGGAATAGTTGGAATTTCCATTTTATTTACATCCAATCGGAAAGCAGTGTATGAATTCGACGAGCTCAACGGGATTTAAGACACGAAAAGGCTTTATTGATTTCGGTTCTTTGCAACTACTAAGTGACTTCAACTTACACAAAGAGAGTACTGTAATGCATATCAGAATAGAGAATTCGGTGCACTGTTTAAGTATTAATTCTGCTATAGTCTTAAACTATCTTTAATTCATCTTCTTCTATAACTACAACCTGGAAAGGTTTTGACCTGTTGTTTCTAGCTTTCTATGACTTAGTTGTACCCTTAGCTGGATAGTTAGTCCTGTGTAAGGATCTCCAAACCATGAATTATGATAATAATTGATAAACATCGGTCAGTGGAAACGATCTAGAACATTTTCATAAGATTACTTGTGTAAATAATGTCTGTAACTACAATTTACAAATCGCTTTAATGAAAATAAGAGTCGAATGAGGTCTATGAGACCCAAAGCCTCTATAAATAAACGAAAAAAAAGCTTTAATGAAAAACAGTTGATCAAAGAATTAGCTTTCATGAACACGTCATGAGAAAGAAATTCGTAATGTTCAACTGCGTTTAACTTGAAGGTGATTGTTTCAATATCTACGATGTCCACGAAATTTGACTAATCGTGGTTCAACGAATTGTACAAAACATTCAAATGGTTAGTCGCAACGGCTAATTATCTGTGACTCCTTAACAAAAGTTTGGAAGTCGTCTATTAACCCTAGTTGCAAGTTATCGCTCAAAGTAAATGAAATTAAACAAAATTTAAACCCTTCAATGCCTTAAAAATACAACAAATTAATGTAATAAATCCACCTCGCGACCTAGACCATTCCATTAGATATGCGTCTTCACTAGATATCTTTTTTGTTTTGTTCACATACTTCTGCACTGAAAATGGTAACGAGACGCATAAAATTCGTACACAAACGCGACGCGTGCCTTTTTTCGGATAGTTACAGTCGGTTGGTTTGGAGGATGGCGCTTGGAAACTATTCGGCCACTTCCACGACGACGCCATTATCACGTTGTCCTGGGTGCGCATTCGGTTAATATTTCTTATTCGCTCGTACGTGAACAAGCTTGCGTACACTTCGTGCCGAGCCAGACGGTATTAGTAGCAGAGCGAGCAAACTGCTACTGGGGTGACGCTATCGAAAACGATCAGACCATCCGGACACGTTAACACACCACACCAGACGACGGCTATATATGCTAAACAGAGAGCTGTATGGCCAATTTGAATATCTTTATTTCGGCGCATATACGCGTGCACGACAACACTGCCAGGCGCAAAGAGTGAGCGCGCGGGTCCCACAATGGTAAAATTGCTTGTTTTTTTTTTTGGTAATCGATGTAGATTATTTTCATTACAGAACTGATCAAAAAATCCATCCAATTTTATCTACATGTAAAAGATTAATGGTAGAGAATCACGGAGAGGTTGTGTTTCATTACAAAATGTCTTAATAAAGAACTGCTTTATTTTTTTTTATACAATAAGCGTTTATTATTCTGTAAATTAGTTGAAAATTGTTTAAATAGTGTATATTACTTTTATTAAAACGACAATAAATGAGAAGAATCAATAATGACTAACACTAGAGCAATTAAAAATGGCGTCTTAAACAATTCTTCGTGGGCTTTATTTACAGTTGAAGATCGAAGAGATATAAACATTAAAAATGTTTACCGTTAAACAAGTTTAAGCAATTTTGAAACTGACTAAACGCTATCATGTATTCCCTCCAGGACAGACACAAGATGGACTATCTAAAGTGAGGTACCAAGCGTCTCCATATTTTATTTCGAAGCATCTAAAAGCTTATTAAAACAATGTACAATAGTGCAAGCAATACAATGAGCTTAACAATTGTAGACATATAAATATTCGTGTTTATATCCTCTGCAATAGCTTTGTAATGCAGTACATTGTTCGAACAAAAGTAATAAAAAATATAAGGAAAGGTTTTAAGACGCCGCAATTCAAGATAGCCTGCAGGTTTAGGATGTTGAAACGAAGGTTTAGAAAAATTTGATTCACATTATTCAACCTAAATAAGAGAGGCATTACAGCATTGAATGAGGAATTAAAATAAAATGTTACCAAAACCACTCGAATCTATTTTATCAGGTCGCGTCCACCGGGGTATTGGGGATGAGATAAAATGGAGCACGTGTGACCGAGAGCTCAATGCTGACCGCAGCACCAGCAACGACACACATACATCAGGCTCGTAAGAATGCGCATCCGAGAGGCCCAACCGTACACCATCACCACCACACATCACCAATCATGTATTTAATCGTTGCGGCGCCACACTGATCAGCATGCGGCACGCACGGATGAACCGGCGAGTGTTGTAAAGTGTTCGGAACACGTTCTGGTAGGTTGAGTACGGCCGATGGGTGGTTAATCGGCAAATGATGAGCATTAAAACTGGAAGCCGAAGGAAGCTAATAAACTGGTGTTGAATGATCTGACGAATGGGGGGGTCCTTCAAATATCTTTAACTTAAGAAGTTCGCGAATCGCGGGACACAGCCAAGGATTCAGCCCCAGTTAGGCAGAAGGTAGATTGGAGAATGTGTTACGATCGTGTGATGTGTTTTTCTTCCTCTGCTGTGTACTTATCAATCCGGGCCTGTCCACACCAGCGGGGGGGGGGGGGGGGGGGGGGGGGTTTATCTACATGTAAAAGATTAATGGTAGAGAATCACGGAGAGGTTGTGTTTCATTACAAAATGCCTTAATAAAGAACTGCTTTATTTTTTTTTATACAATAAGCGTTTATTATTCTGTAAATTAGTTGAAAATTGTTTAAATAGTGTATATTACTTTTATTAAAACGACAATAAATGAGAAGAATCAATAATGACTAACACTAGAGCAATTAAAAATGGCGTCTTAAACAATTCTTCGTGGGCTTTATTTACAGTTGAAGATCGAAGAGATATAAACATTAAAAATGTTTACCGTTAAACAAGTTTAAGCAATTTTGAAACTGACTAAACGCTATCATGTATTCCCTCCAGGACAGACACAAGATGGACTATCTAAAGTGAGGTACCAAGCGTCTCCATATTTTATTTCGAAGCATCTAAAAGCTTATTAAAACAATGTACAATAGTGCAAGCAATACAATGAGCTTAACAATTGTAGACATATAAATATTCGTGTTTATATCCTCTGCAATAGCTTTGTAATGCAGTACATTGTTCGAACAAAAGTAATAAAAAATATAAGGAAAGGTTTTAAGACGCCGCAATTCAAGATAGCCTGCAGGTTTAGGATGTTGAAACGAAGGTTTAGAAAAATTTGATTCACATTATTCAACCTAAATAAGAGAGGCATTACAGCAATGAATGAGGAATTAAAATAAAATGTTACCAAAACCACTCGAATCTATTTTATCAGGTCGCGTCCACCGGGGTATTGGGGATGAGATAAAATGGAGCACGTGTGACCGAGAGCTCAATGCTGACCGCAGCACCAGCAACGACACACATACATCAGGCTCGTAAGAATGCGCATCCGAGAGGCCCAACCGTACACCATCACCACCACACATCACCAATCATGTATTTAATCGTTGCGGCGCCACACTGATCAGCATGCGGCACGCACGGATGAACCGGCGAGTGTTGTAAAGTGTTCGGAACACGTTCTGGTAGGTTGAGTACGGCCGATGGGTGGTTAATCGGCAAATGATGAGCATTAAAACTGGAAGCCGAAGGAAGCTAATAAACTGGTGTTGAATGATCTGACGAATGGGGGGGTCCTTCAAATATCTTTAACTTAAGAAGTTCGCGAATCGCGGGACACAGCCAAGGATTCAGCCCCAGTTAGGCAGAAGGTCGATTGGAGAATGTGTTACGATAGGGGGGGGGGGGGGGTCCTTCAAATATCTTTAACTTAAGAAGTTCGCGAATTGCGGGACACAGCCAAGGATTCAGCCCCAGTTAGGCAGAAGGTCGATTGGAGAATGTGTTACGATCGTGTGATGTGTTTTTCTTCCTCTGCTGCGTACTTATCAATCCGGGCCTGTCCACACCAGGGGGGGGTGCTGTACCCGTAATACTTATCGAGGCACACGCAAGTGCACATCGGTACAGACCAACCCCGTTGCTTCCCGGGGGTTGCTTCACAGCCTAGCCACACACACACTTGCACACCTCACCCAAAGTCCATCGCATCTTCTGGATTGGAGCGCGAAGAAACAAATCTAAAAGGGCATGTACCGATGCGGGTTGGCGCAACAACAAGGGGTTGGGGCTCGGTTCGACTGTAGCTAAAACGCGCGCGACAGATTCCCAATTTGATTTCGGCGACGGCGAACGACGTTTAGGTTACACATTTTGGCCGCGTGTTTGTGTGTTTGTATTATTTTGTTCTTTTCTAGCATTTTTTTTTTGGTCGATTTTTTGGCGCGCGCGTTTCACTCAAAAGGTTCAACGAACTGCTCGAACCGCCACAAGGTCATCGCCGCCGCGCGCAGAGCACCGCGTGTATTGCGTACCTCGTAAGAAAGAAAACAACAACGGCAAAAAAACACCCAACGACACACACACACACACGCATGAGAGCTAAACCTTAGAAGGTGGGGGAACTTTTGGGGCATAAGAGAGAACCCTCAAGAGCAAAACACAGCACAGAAGCGCTTGGGCGTGAGCACTTCACGCTCATAACCGAGTGTCCGGGAGCTGAGTGAACGTTTAGGGGATGAGCTTCGAAATTAAAAAAAAAAACACTACACACACACACACGGGGGGGGGCAAACATAATATTGGGGTGTTTTTTTCCGAGTGTGTGTGTAATTGAATGTTCCCACACTACAGTAAAGAACGAGAGCTCTCGGAGAGTAGTTGGTGGCTGGGGAAGATCTCGCGAGTGCGTTTTCAGTTGTTAAGCCTCACGAGGTTTCTTTGGGTTTTGGGGGTCGAGCTGAAGGGCTGAAGCTTTTGAGTTACTACGCGGACCACCGTGTACACTAACGACTACTACCCCTATCAACCAACACTAACACCACGGAGAGCGGTGATACTAAGAGTGGATGCGATTGTTGACAGTATATGATGATTGCTTTGCTGATGGTTATAAGATTTTGAATTGATTTTCTGAAGCTCAGTATGAAGTGAACAATCTTTTCTATGAGCTAAAAACTTCAGTTACACGCTTTCTTTAAAGTAGACATCGTCCATCGACAGTTATTCAAAAAAAAAAACCCCCACTAAAAAAGGGATTGTATTTTTTCTTCTAAAAATACCGGTAAGACCTTTATCCAATCCTTCTTGTCATTGCCAGGATACTGTCAGCTTCAAAGCTTCAAAGTACTGAGGTTTTCTGAATGGGGCATCCACCATACCGCTAATCGGTTTGTTTTAGCATCTTGTTATTTGCCACGCCCATCATTACGAGCAACAAAATCATGCCCATGCCGATGATAACCGTGCCCGACAGAAGGGACGCGAATATCTGAGAGGGGTTGCATATTTATGGCGCGGGTGAAAACGGGTACAAACAGCAAACACAGCGCTTTTGCTGACAGGCAGAACATTCTACACACCGTGCTGACGGGCAAGTTTAGGGATCGAGAGATGTCAAATTATGCAGAAGAAAAATGGTTGAAAACTCGAAAGGATTAAAAATATGTTGTGAAAAAGAACCAACGAACGCCAAATAGCCTTTGAGGGAAACAAAATTCAATGATTAGCAGATAGGAAGTAACAAACAAAAAACAACCTCCCTAATGTTCATTAAATCCCTAATCATTCTCGATCGACAGGTGTCATAGCTGGCTTCAACTCATGCAAAAAACGTACAAAATTCTTGTAAACTATTTGAAAGAAAAAAGCGAAACAAGATTTAAACAACCAGTCTCAGATGGAAAGCAATGATTGTTTGTTTTATATACAGAAAACACCATTTTTTTAAATATAAATTAAACCTCCATGGGGAATATATCAATATTTCTAAAATATTCCTATAAAATCCTATAAAACTTATTCATAATGTAACCATGTAAAAAAGAACAAAAATTAGCAAGAAAATAATTATTCAACCCGAACGGCCATTATTGAACACTTCACCGGATTTCGATGATCCCGGACGCGCCAAAGTGATTTGTACTAGCCGCCACCAACCAAGCGAGAAACCGCACCGAATGTTTATAGCAGGTCCAAGATTTACCCACGGGAAGCAGTGGAAAGTGAGACTATTTCGAGCTGCTCAGACTTCAACTGGAGCAACTCTACTTTGTTCCGACTTCCCCCCGGTGTTCTTTGGTTTACCCTTGCACATTCCCACCGACACCCATTGTCCAAGGGTTTGCGGTTAGAAGAAGATGTCTCCACAGATATTACACAAAGATCAGCACGACAGAAGCGAATCATGGAACGGCGAGCGGAGAAAATCGGCACGGAGATACTTTAATATATTATCAATTTTATATTCGTGGGAACTTGGTGGCAACTGCATGGACACACACACACACACACCACCCAGCATCTGCACCCAGTGGACCGAGAAGGCGACGCGGCCATCATCTATCCAAACTATCCTGTGCTTGCGGTATAGGAAGACGATAAAATGAGTTATTATTGATCTTGGTGCTCTTTGCCGATGAATACTCTCCTTACCGAGACGTCGCGAAACGTGAGGACAACCCCGGTTTGCCCTGGGTGTGCCTTCGCTATTTGTGGAGGGCGATCGATTGCGGTTTGATTCTGTCCGCCCGCGAGGACATTTTCCACCTGTGGGTGGTAGGAAAGGGGTGCTGTCGTCACCAAATTCTACCTCCGAGCCAACCAACCCTCTATTATTTCGGCCGATCGCAGAACGTCTTGTGTGTTGCTATAAAGACGAATGGTTTGGAGCTGGGTGGCACAATACTGGTGAGTCTTGCAAGCGCTTGAGGATACTGGGCAAATTATTATAATGGTGTCGCTCTACAGCGTGAGCGCAAGGCAAAAAACTCCAACTAGTTCTCTTCTTGCTCTGCACTACTTTTGATTTTCTGTGTCTGGAGGACACCCAAGGCACTATGAGTACTATAAAAGGTAAATATGGCTGTGGGGAGGTTATGGCTGTGGGATGGGGTAATTGAGTGAATAGAATAAAATTCCACAAGTTATGACCGAAAGCCCGCAGTAATGTGTAAGCTTACAAGCGGGAACATTTTCCACACAATGAAAGTCTAACAACGAGCACGTGACAAGAATGTTTAAACCTAGTTTAAGAACTAGTTTTACAAAACTAGCGGGTGGAAATTGAGCAAATGGCTTAGGTACTTTGAATTGTCTTATATGAAAGTGTGCACAATGAGAAATTTAAGGTTAAAGAATAAATAATGATAGGAATATATTATTGAATATGGCATCAATCCTTAAAGACACCAGGAAACAAAAATATACAATGTTTGACATTCTCATGACGTGCACAGGCATCTTTGGGGCGTATAATATCGTCAGAGATTTCAGCAAAGTTGCATCTACTTTATAGGTCAATTGACATAAGAAGCTTTAAATATCTTAGTCCATATTATATAAATGCAGCAAGATAAAAGTATTTCTAATAACAAACCAAAAAACTTGTGACTATAACTCAAACAAAAGCATAAAACATATGCAAACCAAAGAAGTTGACCGCAAGAAAAGCTTTCAAAACGTAATTGAAACAATTGTCACAACAGCTTACTTGTTTGCCTTCATCTTGCTTTCATCCAGCAGCAACAGATCGACGCTGCTGGTGACCAGTTCCGGCCGATGATCGATCGTCCGCTTCACGTAGATCTGTCCCTTGACCGTGAACACGCTCTTAATTTTACCATCACGCTTCAATCTCATCGCTTCCGCCTTAAGGCTCACGTTCCCTCGGGTCAGATTTTCACTCACAAACACTCGACCACCGGCGTCACCGTAACCCAAATCTTCCAGCGCCAGTCCAGTTCCCGCTCGACCACCCTCCTGATACCGGCGATAAAACTCATTACGAGCATTTCGGAACACAAACTGCACGTGAACGGCCGGTGGTTGTACTGCAGGATCGCAAGCAACTCCTGCCCGCAACTTCCCGACCCGTGTCCTGGCGAGGTTGTCAAGCACGGCAATACTATAGCGTGAAGGTTTAATGTCCGCCGACGATGAGCCAAGATCGAGCCGTCGTATGTGTACGATGGGGATTTCACTCTCGGTGTATCCCAGTCGGCGCGCAATCCGCACATAACAGTCGCGAAGTTCATCTCCGGCAAATGTTGCCGGTACGCCGATTAGCAATAGATCACCGGCCCGGTTCGAGCGTTGTCCGTAGTCTTGGTTAGCCAGGAACAGGCGGTTGGTTTGTGTAAGGCGCCGGTTTAGCGTCTCGATCCGATCACCAATTTGGTCCCGCAGACCGTGCACTTCCGATAGCAACCGATCGAACTTATGGTCAAGCATGGTTTCGTCTACCGGCGTCACGCATCGGTTGCGTTCATTGCATCGCTCCAGTTCCTTGTTCTCTTGGGCTGCGATTGTGGACATTATTTCCACATACCGGTTATCGTTGTGCTTGTCGTTGATGCTCATACCGAGCAATGCTTGATCCTTGCTGTGCTGATCATCTTCATTTATTGTGTATCCGATTTTGTTCGAATGTCCCACGGTAAGATTTCGTGAAGTAGTACTGCGCTTATCACTGGAGGACATGCTCACTATTGATCACAGGACATGAAGCACTTTTGGCACAAATACACACCCCCGGTTAGCTGTTTTTCATCGTTTTGCTGGATCAAACAATCATAAAAATTTACTATCTTAACTATTTAATGTCCAAGAAACTATTATCTTTGTAAACATAAATGTCATACATGTAAAAAAAAAACTATGAACAAAAAATGCACAAAATAATATCTGAAAAACAATCCTACCGAACAAAACAATTCAAAGAACTTAAATACTGCCAAAAACAGCCTCGGGGACGCAACAATCACAAACAAACTCACCAAGAAACAAGAAAATGATGGGGTTTCAAAAGAAAAAAGGAGATCATGTGGCTGAGGGTGTAAATATATACCTCCAAAACCTTCCGGCACAGTTCCTACAGCGGAACATGGTAGGGAGTTGTGCGAGGACTCGCGAAGAGCATGCAGGATTTGTCGTCTAAAAATGCGTTTTCGACGACCGGCACTCTACTGGCACAAAAATAGCATAACATTCGCTCTCTTCCATCGCCACCTGATAGTATATTCTGGGGTTTTGTCGTGTGGCTTGCGGGCTAATTCCATGTAACTCAATACAAGGGCAACCGTCCCCGTCCGCTGTCCTTTCGCCGCGTAACCATCTACTACCAAAAACACCAACATGAAAACCACCGAAAAACGACGCCCCAGAGAAGTGTAGAAGTACGTATGTTTGGCTGAGTGGGCTCTCGCAGAGCCAAAACCCCGTCTAGGATACTGGTATCTTAAGGTAATGTTTTATGCGCCGGTCCCGGTTCCCTAAAACGTTGGTAGCGAAGGGCTTGACACTAACACATGTGTAGCAGCGCACAAAATCCTTGTGTAGGGTTTTTCTTCACGGCAGCATGAACATGGGCGTTCGGTTGTTTGGCAAAAGAGGGCAATTTTGTTTTGGAGAGTAGAAAACTCTCCAAACGTGGTGGTTCAGACGACAGTAAGGCGAGAGAGATTATAAGGGAGAATTTTTAGTTTTTCCTTCCTAACTTCTACCTTTTTCTTGATGTGTTAAAAAAACAAGGACTACGGCACGGTTTAAGTAAAATGAAAAACCAGGAATCTAAACTCTTCAACACTGTTCCTGCCGGAATCCTTAGCTACAAGTTTATTTTCCTTAAAATTCTTTAAAACTTTAGTTTCTTAATTTTGCGATCGATGCCTCCCAAAATATCACATCGAGTCACATCGAAAGAATTAAAATTCTTTCGCTTCGAAAACAATTTCACACAAAATATTCTGGAATTCTAATATCCGTGCCGATGTTTGCCTCTGACAGTTAGTGAATTCCGTTTTCCGTCATCAACCTTCATCGGAATCGGAACTACTCGCCGTTTTTCCCCGAATTACTTCGCCTTCACAGGCGCTTCACAACCTTCTCCCGCGCTGGCTTCCATTCACTACCACACCTAAGCCCAGTGCATGCGAACCTTGCGAGAAAAACTCTCGATACACCCTCCATTCCATCATACATCGAAGAGTACGGTCGACCAGCGGTGAACAGTCGGAAAATTATCGATTATGCTCCGTCGTCGACGTCGTCGTTGTCGTCTCCTTTCGCAGTGAGCTGCTGCTGCTGCTCTTTTCCTTCAGCATGATTCACTTTTCATTTTTCCTTTTTTGATTTATCACATTTTGAAGAAAGTTGGATCCTGTTTCACTCGCTCTCTCTCTCTCTCGTTTGTGCAAGCATCCAAAATGCGTTGTTCTCGCCCGCAAGTTTTGGGCCTTTTTTGCGTGCCCGAAACAGTGAAACATAGACGAAACCAATCACTAAATAGAAAATCTAATGTTTTTGCAAGGAAAATTCAACTCAAAACAGGCTTTATAAATAGGATTTCTTTAAGTAAAGATGGTAAATGAGAAAATAAAACGAAAAAGGCACAAATAAATATGGAAAAAGCAACGTAAAAGAGGAAAACATCACAAAAAATATAACTAGATTGTATAGATCAACTAATAAAGTTGATTTAAAATGTAGAATGCACAAGACTACGCTATGTAACACTGCTTTACACCTAAAAGTATGTCGATATTTTCATGTTGAGTTATCTTAACCACACTTTGATAATGTCTGCCTCATGTGCTTCAACACATGATATTTATATGTTCGTGCAACACAATCACTCGCACAGAGCACCATCCACACAGTCACAATGCACAAGTGTCAGCATCTTCTATGTATTCCTGCCACAAGACACAGTCTACGGCGAGTCCTCACAACCGATATACAAACTAAATGCACATATAGGATGCATTTTTCGATTTGCAACCCGTTCTCTGCACCGTATTAAACCGATTCTATTGATTTTTGAGCAGCACCTTAATCACTTGTTTCGCCGAAAGAACCAACGCCATTAGAGTATTATAAGCCCGTTTACAAAACTGTCAGTGTCGTACTGTAATGATTATTTGCATTGGCAAACTATCTATAAACAAGTTTTGCAGCCGCACGGCGCAAGAATCGGGAAAACACTTTGACACGGTACCTCGAACCCGCGCACATTACCCTGGGCGAGTGTCCACTGCCTGCCGTGCCTGGCGCCCGCAGGACCCATCACTGTGCCGTGTTTTTGGGTGTGTGTGTGTTTGTGTGGGTTTTATTTTCCTTCTGGCTGCAAACGTTGTTTTACCGGCAAAGTTTTGCTAGTGGAGCGGACCATCAACCCAGGCTAGGCGGGCGGCGGCGGCTGTGTGGCAAGCGAATTTGCTCTCGTGCGCTCCTCGAGGAAAAGGATATTTTTCCAACGCTATATCCCTGCTAGAAATGGGGAGAGTAAAGCAACATTTCGACTGAGAGATACAGAGAGAAAAGCGAAATGTGAGATTTTGGTCGGAAAATGGGAGAGCGTTTTTCCTTGAACGAAGCACAAAATTGATCTCGCTCTCTCTCTCTCTTCGTACGGAGACCATGTGAAAAGTGTTTTTTTAATGAGACGGATGTTTATAGCAACAGAGCGCGCGCGCTTTGCTAGAGTTGATAGTGTTAGTAGTGTTGCGATACAAAAACGGAAACCACCACTGAATCATCATCATATGAAATCAGCAGACACTGCCACATTCACGTGAAACATTCAAGCAATGAAAATTGAAGGCTTGTCTACAAATTGGTGATGATTTGAAGATGAAAACGATAAAGAATATTTTGAAGCAATTAACATATCGATTAGCGCGTAATATAGTCCGAAACTATGCATCTGTATATGAAACGGAGTTCGTTATTTCATGCATAGAAAAGAAACATTCAAAAATTGAAACATTAAACACTTTTTTCCTGTATTTTTTTGCATTTGTCTCAAGTCAAAGAATGACTAGAAACATTGAATGAATAAAAGAGACATTTTTTTTTATTTTGAGGCAGGATAAAAGCATAAGTCGCAGGTGCTTAAGTCTATGCAAGTACTAATAAATTATTGGAAAAAGGTAATACGTTAAGGACTGTTTAACTATGTAGAACAATGCAGTCACAACGTTCTTTATAACTTTCTTTTTTCACAGCATAACCTGAACATGTCTATGTCTGCCATTTCTCTCTTCTTAGACTTGATTATACCCGTAGATGGATAGCTTCGTACGCGTAGGACTCAATCATTTCTTCAAGAATTATATTACTTACTCTAACAGCCTCTGTTCATGTTATGTGTTTTGGAGCATAGCATACTTAAAATCATAACCAACCTGAAAATAAACGAAAAAAGCTACTATTAGTCTTACATTATTGATTAACAAATATCTTATCAGATTCAAGCTGAAAACACGTGATTTCTAACATTTACACTAGATTAAACAGCATCTAAGAGTTGAACCTTCAGAACTTATCCCAATATGAGCAAAAAATCAGGAAAACCCCACCGCACAAACTACGCACCCGAGCGCTGAAGCACACAGAAGTCAAACAAAGAATTCTTTTGACTTATAGCTGTCTAATTGACGTAAGCCGTTGATAGTCCCCGATGCACTTTATCGATGAATGCGCTTTCTGCATTCCGGAACATCACCGTAACCGTAAAGCTCTCAGCCCAACCGCATCTCCGCCGTTAAAGCGGCACAAGGGATGCAATGGAGTCGACAGACAGACTTTGGGGTCGTCGTTCCACCGAAATGCCGTATTATATCAACAGCAAAGAAAAAGAATGAACCCGCGGAGACAACAAAAAATGGTAAATAAAAGTGCGCTCCAGCAGCAGCAGCAGCAGCAGCAATAATGACGAAGTGGTGCAGCAAATGCGGCAAACTGCATTGCCACCAAATAGTGGCAAGAATAGAAACTGGAAACCTTCTTTCTTTTCGTTTATACGTTGTTTTTTTTTTTTATTCTTGTCCCTTACTTGCCGAGAAATTCCGGACCCACGAAAGGGAACACCGCATTCCAGCCGTTCGAGGGCGATGATGGCCCCCGATGCTGTCTGCCCCGATGCCCAGTGTGAGCAGCTCCAAGACGGGTGGAGTAGCACGCGGGGCGAGTTAGCTCCACAGGCGACAGCAGAATGGTGATGCTGTTGCATCTTGGTCGATTCTTTTTTTTCCGCATCCATTCCAGTGCCGGAGAAGGTTCTCCAGCGATAGGCTTTTCCCTATCACACAATTCTGTCTGTCCAATTTCCTAGAGCGAGCTGCGCTAGAGGAGAAGCGACAAGTCGAGTTGCATCGATTGCATGCATGCCTCTGCGGTGAGAGTACGACATTCACATAGACACACAGCCACACACACACATCCACCTGCATTCCACCAAACTATACATTTGCCCTCTCGGAGAGCTTCCTCCGAAACGGTGTGTTGTGGTGCAATGTTTTGTTTACTGTGTTTCTGTCCGCTTCTACATGAATGAATGGTGTGTGCACGGGTGCATTTCTTTTTTGCCCTGCTGCTACATTTATCCGCTTTTCCACAAACCATTTTCCTGGAATGCAATACTATAGCAAACAGAGTAGTGAAGGTTTTGTTTCTAAGATTTTGTTAAAACCAAGTCACCGTCAGTGCATAGTTCGGTCTATGAAAAGAAAAGGATCCTTCCGGAGTTTCCTTGTATCAAGATTTTTCATTCTCTCTGCGTCTCTTTCTTCCTTTCTCTCTACCACTCCCTCACACACACACACACCCATACCACAGCCTTTTTCACATAGAAGATGGAACAGGTTGAAGGGTTTGTCACAAATGAAGAAGCAGCAGCAGCAGCACCAACATCATCCCAGTTACCCAGCGAGAGCTCGGGGCAGAGTTGTTTTCTTAACATCTCGCCCGCTCAACACGTTCCCATTCTTCCTTCCATCTTCCGTCTTGCCAAGCAAACTGTTGTTGCGGCATAGTCGAGAGGTCGAAAAGAATCGAAATAGGAATGCATTCCTCAGTCAGAGGAGAAGTGGTGCATCGCCCCGGTTGCAGTCGGGCCGGTACGGTTGTGCGGTACACGATCGAACGATCGCTTCCAGGAAGGTGGTCTTGCTCCTTGACCACCGGCAGTCGGTAAAGACGGAGGTAGTTTAAGGATGGAATAGGACTATTGCTATGGATTGCCGTAAGGTGCAGAGTGCAAAAAAGTGAACTAGTTTAGAAAAAAAACCTGAGATCTGCGATCATTTGTACTGTATGCATGGTGTTGTTAAAAAAGTGACTAAAAGTGTGTGATTTCGGAGTGCATGCAGTAGTAATGGATATCGAATAAGAATTATATCTGAAATGTTGCATACTTCACCCTCAGATCGAGAAGATATTTGGCAAAATGAAGTTTAAAACAGAAATTTAAATTGATGTCTTAGGAGAAGAAACTTGAATGGCATGTGTCGCTAAAAATATAAAATCACGAAACGAAGAGTGATTCCACGAATAGTACAAATATAAAAAACTTCGCCCAAATGTATTGTTTTTAATTCAGTAAAATGTTAATAATCTCGTTATCTAGCAGTTACTCAAAACTCAGTGCGGTTTAAGGTAGATTATTAACTTCAAGGCTTTATGAATTCTTAGAGACGAAGAAATCTTCATTTCATTGGTGACTTAAAGACCTGTTAAGTCATTCTGGACATATATTTGCTTATTAGAATCATTTAAACCAAAGGACTGGATAGTCAATTGTGCGTATTAGAGAATGGTTTTGATAAGATTAAATAACAGCCTCATCGTGTTGACAACCGGCCTTGTCAACTTGAGCTGATAGATCCTTGAAGGGGTTTTCAATACGATTAACGTCGTTTTGAGCAAAATTCCTCAATAATAATGTGCGAAATCGAATCTATTGGTTTACACAAAATTCCTACTTGAGTAGAAATCAAAGCACTATCATGCTTTCACACAAAACATATGCTTCTACCTTTCACACGCTGCAAGTCAACTGACAAGCCAACGCCCGGCACATCGGTGCTCGGTGCCGAAGAGTTATTTCGCAGGTTTGAATTTTTGGTTTCATTCCTTGCCCCTTTTGGAAGGGAAAATTCTTACAAACACCCACAACTAAAGGTGGGATCCTACGGCGGAGCACCAAGCAGCAGGACATGCGCGTAATATCTTGCCCACCTGCACCAGCAAACTGACTGGTTGGATGACTACCGAAAGGATTCGCTTTCGGCGAAGAATGGGTACCAAAATTTAGACTCGTTCAGGATGTTTCAGTCGATTCTCGTGTAGGAATCAACTTACTTGAAGGTTGATTCTGGCGTATTTCTCCACCTTGCTGGCTCTACTTAAAGCCACACCATCAACATTTGTGCTTTTGCAATGTAATCCTATGTGTCCTGTGGTGCGCTATTTTTATGCCATTGTTATGCATAAAAATAAAACTGCGTCAATGGGTGGTGGGCGGTTTGCTAAACCGCCCAAGATTCAATAAAAATGGAGTTTTAATTTACCAAAGCAGCTTACTGTTCGGGGCTAGCCTATGTGCGGGCCACCACAGACGTTCGAAATGGCGTCGTTAAAATCCTATCCATGACAGAGATTAGCGGACGAGCGGAGGCCACAGCGGAGATTGAGGGTAAGGCAGAAAGGTGAGGAGGAGGAGGAGGTGCGCTGAATAGAGGAAGAAAATCCGCAACACCGTTTCGCAAAATCTGCCCCTTCGGGCAGCGGTTACACGCACTTTTCTCATCGCGCAAGAGAGCGAGAGAAAGAGAGTAGGATCCGCCGCAAGGATAGGCATCACATCTTGAAGGTTGGTGTGTGAGTTTTTTTTTTTTTAAGTTGGCGAGATGTCTTCTCTCGTGCAATTTTTTTGTTGTTTCTCCCCCACGTTCGTGGGAGATCCCCGCTCGGGGCTGAATCCAAACAACTTTTTATCAATGTCACTGTTACGCGCTACTTGTGAGTTCCTTGCACCCACATCTGCCATTCGTGCTGGTGCTGCTACTACTACTACATACAGCCACCAGCACACCCAACACCGGCGGTTGGAGACTTTGGGGGGACCAACAACAACAACGACCACAACCACAGAGGAGCTACAACGCGACATTATGACTAAAACAGATCGATACTACACCACAGGAGCGTAGTACAGCGTGCCGGGGCAAGGTAAACAGGGACAGAGCACCGGTGAAGGAGGCATCGGTGGTGGTACACAGTTGTAATGTGCTTGGATGATGCGATAAGGCCGCGCGTGTAGTCGCGTCTTGTTTGGTAGTTGCGGTATAAAATAACGTTTTAGTATGATTTTCTTGAAGCTTGAATCCTAAATTCGGAGCGTTTCTTACACCAGTGGCGCACATAGTTCTTATTGCCTCTTAAGGCCTATATTTCTCTGAGATCTCAACAAGTCACCATTAATTTAATGCTTATTTATCCTCGAAAAGCCAGAATCTAACTTAAATAATTAATAAGAGAATTCTAACCTATTTCGTTGCGATCACTTTTGCACCATAATTGATCAATTTTGGACGAGATATACAACGACATTGGTGAGATGATTTCTTTCGGTCTTGGTGTACCATCGAAAATTCCATCACATGATGATGAATGCGCGTCTTCAACCTCTGTCTCTCTCCCTCTCCTTATCGTTTATCCCTGTCTGTCCCATACTCTTTCTTTCTCACAAACACCCGGCATTCTTACAAAGTCGCACACAGTTGGTTTTATCATTCAGGGGTGATAGAGTTGGTGTGGATTTTATGTTTTCTTATTCTTCTCTCTAGCTAGGCAAAGCAAAGTGCTGTCATCGATATCGCGTACTCTCCTGCGTGGCTATGTATGTACGAGAGCATAGCGCATGTATGCGAAATTCGGCGAGAAAAGTTGTAGCTTCCCAATGTTTTTTTTTTTGTTGATTTCACTTGCGCGAGAACCTCCGTAACTCAGGTGTTGGATACGCAACACAGAAACTTGGAAGAGAATTAAAAAACACACACACAACACATACACACGCATACAATTTCGCGACATTAAAATCCCGTCTCTCAATCTCGCTCTCTCGCGCGTGATATCCGCGACACCAGAGATACACAAGCCGTCCAACATCGCGAGCAGATACGCAAAATACGCAAAAACAAAATGAAAGTTACGCGTACGATTGAGCGGGACTCACACACATATCAACCTCCCCCCCCACCCCCGCCAGAGAAGTGGGGAACGTTATCGCCCCAAACACCCTGCTGCATCTCCTCTCCCCCGCCGCACAGCACCTTCTCATCCACAACCGGGGCACTCAATGGGGCGGTGTTCGCAAATAATAAACCTTCATTAAGCGTGTCTGTGTGTGCGTATGTAGGCAGGCGCAGGGTGGTTTTTGCTCGCTTGAGCATTCGTATGCTTTTCCTTCACGCACGCTCCGACGGACTGACGATGGGGTCAGAGCAGGATAGCCGAAAACTGCCGAGTGTCGTCTTCTCAAGGGGGGGAGAGCTGATGATTTCGGTGGAGCACACGAGAACTCAAAATACGAACATGTGAGAGTGTAGTGTGTGTGTGTGGTTTTTTGTTGTATGTTGGTTTGTTTGAGATTTCGCAAACGTACGCTTCTTCCTGCACCGCAGAGCACCACACACCACACCATTACCACGGGGTACGCGATGGGACGGCAAATGGCGCACGCGTTGACGGCGAAAAAACAAAATGGGAGCCGCGGGTCGCCATCGTGGTGCGCTAATCGTACACGGAGCTTGCTGCTGTGCTTGGTGGAGCTTTTTTTACCATTCTACGCCACACTTTTCAAGGCTGTTGGGCAAGGATCATACAAATGGGGGGACTTTGCTTTTTGGGCTAGCCGGCTGTTGGTTCAACTGTTGAACGTAATTTGCTAATTATGAATGTTGGGGGGCGTTTATATGGGCAAATGATGGGAAGATTTTCGGGAAACCATTCCTCAGGTCAAGTTCATAAATCGGAATAAAATTGATTTAGTTTTTACTTAGATTACGGATAAAATCGTTGAAAGTGTATGTTTATGTTTTGCTATGCATCTTCACAATTAAATGCATCAAAAATGATCAAATTTGAAGCTATTATTACTCTAAACTGGCACATTGGTAGATGATAAGAGTATTTTGAATCATACATTCAAGAAAAGCATTTAAAAACCTTCTTTAATGAGCAAATTTTCAATGTGAATATGCATTCTAACTTTATATAATTGTTAATTATTTAGTTAGTTTGATAATCAACGTCATTGTCTAAGAGTAAAACCAAATAATTACACAGAAAACAATAATTTATTTAAATTCTTTGCAAATATTGCAAATACAGCGCAATTGCAAACTTCTCAATGGTAAAATAAAAAAGACTATGATTTGCTTTTCTGTCTGACTTCCTGTTACCAGCGCCTAGAAGAAGGCTTGAATTCCAATCAACTTTTGTACAAAAGTTTACCAATGGCAGGACGAACACTGGCAAAGCAAAATGTGAACCGAAACCGAACGACATCGGCCCTGTCAGCAATCACAGCCAGCTTCAGCTAGCCTTCAACAGGATGACGCCTGACGTAATCAGGAAAACGATTCAAAAGATTGCACAAAAAGGGGTGTAAAGAAGGTGGACAATGTATGAGAAAATGGAAAAGTTTCACATATTTCTACGAATCTTTTAAAACTCCTTTTGTATCAGCCAGAAATGCAACTAGTAAATAGATTAAATTTATTTTATTATCTAGAGATTTTTTAAATATTTATGCTATAAATGCGTTTTTTATCATTTTCTATTATGTTTTTTATGAGTTTGTTATGGTAATTCGCAAAATTAGGTTAATATTTATAAATCGTTACTGTTTCCTAAAGAATGTACATCGTTTAGTAAAAAAATTACGCAGCAATTGCAATTGGAAAGATTAACATTCTAATTATTAATGCGTACAGTTGGTTGAAAATTGTAGAAATCTTGCACACTATCTTGAGAACCGTAAACGAGAATCTTGTATTGTTAAGCGTTACACAATAAAACTTAAACAAGGAAACTTTAAACAACGAAACAATTATTCAAAGGAGCAAATATTAGGAAAACGAAATTGAGAAAATAATTGTTAAATATACTCTATTAGAACAAGGAAAATGTTTACTGTAAACTTCGATTGTGTACGTTACTAAATGAAACCTCGAAAATAAATAAAAACGATGTTTATAATTTATTTGTATTCATTAAACACGGAGGCGGCTCGGTGGTGTATACGATAGCGGTGCCGGTCTTCACACGGCAGGACCGGGGTTCGAATCCCGGCGGACCGCCTCCCCGTACGCAGGACTGACTATCCAGCTACGGGTATAACTAAGTCACAGAGAGCTAGCAATTGCTAGCAGGCCAAGACCTACAGAGGTTGTAGTGCCAGAGAAGAAGAAGAAGAAACACGGTCTGACCGTATTACTATGTGTATAATTTAAATTAAATTCACTTTATTTTCGTTCAATGCAAGTTCTTTTTTTCAGACACTAAGTTTGATAGCAAAAATTGAGAAAAATTAATAAACAATGTTCTAGTTTGTATTATAAATGTTACAAATTGGATGGATTGTGTTTAAAAAAGCATATAAAAATTCTCGTAACACGCTTCACCGTACTGATAAGCAGAAAAAAGCTTCATAATACAGAGCTCTCGAGAGGAGTCCAGTAATTACTGGACCCTGCTCAAGATGCAGTGGACAAATTTCCAGGTAGAACTAGACTCTGTCGCCCTCTGCTCTGTTCTCGACTCTGCTGATGCTTTTTGCAGAGTTTATCTGGCCAGAAATAGCTCGAAATTCCCAATAACTTTTGCTCCCGAACTCGCAAAATTCGTATAAATGAACGTACAACAAAATGAACGTTTTTCCAGACTTGTATGAGTCTTCTGAATGCATCGTTGCAACGATGTGATACTTTTAGACACACTTAGCGATTTTGTCGGGTTTAATTAACCTTCTTGAACTCTAAACTTGCTCGATTTTATTATACTTTTTGTTATACTTGATTAAAGTTTATGCTTCAATCGTATGCTCCACTAGAAAATGGTACAAAAAAGGTAAAAATGCCATGGATCGCGATACCGTGAAAAGAAAGAATCGAATTAATTTAATTACTTTACACAAACATCTCCTCCTGCATATACCATTAATGATTGTTTTTAACTGCAAACTATCGCCATTGCCAAAGAGGTTACTATAGTAGAATGTGACAACCTTCTAAATGCAGGGGAGAACAGTTTGGGGCACCATTTTACAACGGCATTAAGTTTGATTGTTAATTTTCAAACCATTTCTTCCCGGATTCTCCAAATCTCAATTACCATTTATCTCTTGCCGTTAAGAAATTGGTGTTTCAACATTTTTGGACACAACCGTGTGTCTGGCTGCATACAGGCATCGAATCCCAGAGCTTCAAATCGACACGTTTTGACGATACGTTACGAAGACTATTTTTCAGCAGAACTAACCAGGAAATGGGGGGGGGGGGGGGGGGGGGGGGTTTTAAAAAAAAAAGGTACCCATAATCCCCTTTTCGTTTTTCGTCGCAGTTTCTGGCGACAAAAAGATTTAAAATAATCATCGCCCAGCGCGCGTCCCCCAATCTTATTACGCACGAATTGCAACCTATTAGACGAGCTTGGTTCAATAATGATGATGGTGGGTACGTTTAAGAATAGAAAATGCGACCTGTCAAACGGACAGGACGGGACCGAGTGTGTTACTATTTCCTCTTGCCCACCTACCCCCTCCCACTCCCACAAACCCGCAAGAATCGTTTCCAAACTAATGCAATCAATATGCGCTTCGCCCCCTTCGGTGCGTAATAGTTGCATTTACCTAACGCGATCATTACCGTGCAAGGATGAAAAGGGCCAAAACTGGTGTCGTATTCCATTGCTTCTTCAATGCCACCCTCCACCGGTACACCGGGACCAAGGCGAACGACCCCAGAGGAATACAGCCGCAGAGCAGAACAGAGGGTACCGCGCACGAACGAAAAATTGCCCAACGAAAAACGGCGACAGACCCCGAACGAAGAGAATATTGGAAAATTCGAGGGGGATCCTTTTTATTTTTTTTTTTTTTGTGTTCGTCGCATCTGCATCGCACTTTCGGTTGGTTGTCGCGTGGTTTTTGCCTATTTTTAGCTTCCCACAGGCGGACGTGAACGCGTTTCCGTTCCCCTTTTTGGAAGTGCGCGTACAACGGGATGACACTGCAGTTGCATGCATCGGAATGCACGCACAGTTCCGCTGCACAGTCCATGGGGGTGCCATGTATCACACGCACGATCGCAAGACATTTTCGAAAGATTTTCCATCCGTACGGGGCGATCAGAGGGCGCACGAGGGCGCACTGAGATTCCATTGCCGGAGGAACAAATGCGCGGGGCGAGCGGCAAGCCAAGAAAAGACGGATGTGGAAACGGAAAACAGACTGCGCGGTTGGGGGAAAGAGCAAGTGGAAGAGGGGGAAAACAGGAGGGTGATGATGAGTTGAAGCCAGACGTGAAGACAAATGAGTCCCAGGGAAAAGAAGCGGGGCGGTTGAAACCGTAGCAGCTCCCGTGCATCCGAACGAGTCGATCGAGGAAGCACACAACAAGAACTTGCGGTTGGCAAGACCCAGTTGGGCACGAGATGACAACGGTTCCCCGCCCCGTGTGGAACATCCCTTCCTGCCGACGATGCCGAAACATTCGGGACCACCAGCTTTTTCCCGCTGTTTATCGGTGGAAAGACTTTTCCGGACACGGGGAACCCGTAACGCAATTTCCCATTCCAGCGTTGCGTGGAAGTGGCGAGATCAAACGCATTGTGTCTTGTGGAGTTTTGAGCGCGAAGCTTAAAATAGGAACACCGCGCGCGGCACGCTCCGTACCCGAGGATCTCCTCGTCGCCGACCGGTAACAGCTGCGCGACTGCATCGTTAAATGCATTTTGGGTTATTGTTGCTGCTGGGTGTTTCATCTTCATCCAACACACTACACCACCAGACCGACCGTCCCACTGTGAAGCGCAGATTGGAAACACAATATTGTGTGGATGTTTGATCGTTACGGGGTTTCGCTGTTATCTGTTTAGCGCCTCGGTGGTGAGAAGTTTTTCCTACCAAGCTGTACCGGAACTGGCAATTCATTGATATTTTGAACGTGATTTGGATCCTTGGAAATCCATTTAGCTTTTTTCACTTTATTTGCATATGTTTCAAATGTCATTTGAGGATTTTCAGTAAATTAGACAACATTTAAAGCAATTCATGGCATCAATCTTCTTCATTTTACTTTCGTATCTTGAAACTTTGCCAAAACCCTATAATTTTTAGATTTTATTATCAACTTTTAACGAATAAACAAACAGTTGGGTTATAAATGATTTCTCGTTTTGAAGTGAAAACTTTTGAATGTTCGTTTTAATTTTAGTAATCTAACAGATATCAAATCAACAACAAAATTGATGGTTTTTCTATGTTTGACTTCATTGTAATTGAATAAAGATTCTTCCAAACAAACAGATTGACATCCGCAGGATATTTGCGAAAGATTCGGACCTATTTCGGCTTTTTGCTTGGCTCTACAACCTCGTGAGGTCTTAGCCTGCCATTCCAGGCTTCCTTGACTTGTTGTCCCTGCAGCTGTCGCAGACTATTTTTAAGTTTTTTCCAAAGATCCCTAAGTGTGTTTTAATGTTTTAGTCTTTGCACTTGTATCAAGCAAAACAAACATATTTGCAATTATATTGAATATTAATGAGATTTTTCGAATAAAAACTCTAAAGAGGAGCAGTTTTCAGAAAAATTATATGTCTACATGTTGAAAGTCAAGAAGGTCAGTCTTAAAATGGGATTTTCTTTAAATACAGTGTCTAGCTTGTATAAACTCTCCCCATAGTCCTCTCCCATAGTAAGATATTAGCAATGCAAAACTGCATAAATTTTACCCTAACTTACATCAAATTTAGACAATGACAGGCGTCTGCCCGTCATGATGGAGTCTAAATAAATAAAAATTACATCAAATTTACAATCCTTTACCTCTTAAACTGCGATTAAACGGCGATTAAAACTGAGCCAATCAGTATTGCGTATGTGAGGCAAGATGTGCTATCAAGATGCTGAACCAGGTATTGCGTGTTCTAGGGCTATAATTCATAGTATTCTGTTTAGTTATATAATTCGTTACTATCAACTGCAAAATGTCTATTAAGCTACAGAATGTTTGCATTACAAAAGCTTTAATAATTTGAATTAACTATTGACGGGTACATTCTATTACAGTCAGAAAAATTTCAATTATCGATAATTGATTCATTTTTATTTTGTTAATTTAACGCGCGATAAACATTTTTATCGTGAAGCATTCAGAACAATTCCTACTCATTGAATAGATGTTTATTTGAATTTTACTTAGTTTAAAAACCTCAAAGGTAACAATGAGCTAACGAACATCGAACCTTAAACAATTTTTCAGCGGATTTTTCTAAATAAAGAATCTTCATCTTTAAACAATGATAACTATGGAATTAAAATGAGGTTACGACTACGATATACTGCCTGCCTGTTCAAAGGAATCCGCATACTTTTCATTAAAAATTATGATTAAATTTTTCTGCCAATTCCAACCCAGCTAAGCGTACCTAAGAACGCCAAACCACAAGATTAACCACCAAGAACATCATCATTCTCAAGCAATCACAATCACACCCCACATCATACGCGCGCTACCTGATCACGGCAGAGCATGGGCGACAAGATGGCCGCATTCAATTTAATCCATGATCAACCTTGGCGCGAACATCCCTTTCGGTCAACCAACCTTGCTAGAGCCAGCGCGACAATCGGTCGAGCAAATTGCGCATTTAGTCTGCGACGCATGCATGCTATAAAAAACGGCCAGTTTGGCGTGGCGGCGAATTTCGCACGATCCATCCCATCCGCATTGAAGCGTGCTTGGTGTTGCTGTTGCTCCATCTTTGGACGCGCGATGTCGCGTCGCGCGCCATCACGATGGAGCACTAGCAATCGAGAGAGAGAGAGAACGAGAGAACGTCGAGAGTGTATTATCGCGTGAGTGCTCCCCACGCCCGATAAGGTAAATCGCGAAAGGAAAACAAATGAGGAAGACAAAAAGGAAGGAAGAAAGTACGCCACTCTTGAGTTACCAACCCTCCGAGCAGGGCGATCAAAATTGTCGATGATAATGATGATGATGATGATGATGATGCTGGCGACAGCGATTACCGAGCAACGATGTTTGGATGCTCTCAATTATCGTCGTTAATATGAGAGTGAGTGACAACAATGCCAACAAAAAATGGGGAACACATATAGGGGTGGATATCATCTCGATTGGGGTTGCTACCCCGTCGGGTGAGAGCGGCACACTATCGGTATATTGAAGGAGAGACAAAAGTGAGTGGCATTACAGCTCACAGATAGCAGTAATACGAGTAGTAATATGAGATTTTTGGTTCAAATTAAGGATTTTAAAGTACATTTGTAAAGACTAACATCAAATTGATTTATTTATAAACATAAATATTTAAATTTTCGATGTATCTATGAAACCTACCCGTAAATGTTTAAGGCGTAACTATTTGTACTGTAATACTCAACAAAAATATGAACTTCAAAAACCCCGAGGAAAACGTGCGGATTATTGAGCATCGCTAGAGGTGGCGCCTCAAGAGCCCATTCGTAATGGGGAATGGTGAGTGACGGCCCCCACACAAGCTCCCACGAAGCTACCACACACAATCGTGAGCTCGCGCTAGTCTCAAGGCTCACTCTACGAGTCACCACAAGCAACCGACGCTACACTACAGCTCTCGCACTCTATTAAGTACACCCTTAAGAAGGGATGTCAAGAAAACGTTTCGGGGCGAAAATGGGGAAGGGAGCCCGGGGACGGGGAAGCAAATACCCATACAGCTACACGCAAGCACAACCACACGCGAAATGAGCAACATCGAAGAAGAGCGGCTAGAATGAAACCGTTCAAATGAGTTTGATACAAGGTTACCGGTTTACTACGCAGCTTCTAATTTTCCGACCTCTTTTTAACGTTGCCACAGGCAACTCTTCCCCAAAACCATCTCCCGTGTTACCTCCCGCACCCACCCGGATGGTTATGGTATGCCATCGCACACTAGCTTTGACCTTGCTCCATAATGTTAGGCATCGGAGTTGGTGCTGCAAAAGCGCAAATCATTTCCAATTTAACGTTTGAAAGAATTTTGGTTTTAATTCGATCATAAAGATGAATATTTCTCCCAAAACCTACTTGCGGTACGTTCATATGTGGATGCGATGCCCCTCCGATGCTCTTCACTGTTGGCCTAAGCCTAAGAAAAAAGCTCTCTGGACAGTGGAGTACATGTTTCGTAGATTATAACTATGTTCAAGTTTGCTGGAATAATTCTTATATTTTAACGCATTCTTGTAGTAACAAGAAATACAATGTTTGCTGTAATCATCATTCAAAGAATCATAGAGATAGACGTTGGGGATCAGCACCGAAAATTGGCGCCAATCGCCAATAACGTACACTCACTAAGCGAACGTCACTGTGGCCAAGGCTTGTTGTAAATGCAAAAACCCGTAGAATGAAACACACACAAACTACAAACCGGAACAACGATTCATATTACACAGACACACAACGCCCCAATAAAGCTCACGAGAGGGTTGTTTAACGTGAAATGAAATCGAAAGCGAATTCCCCTCACACTCACCCTGCTACTACCTTTATCACATATCCTACCACCTTACGCACATGCGCTTCGTAGTAGAAGCTCGCGCGCTACCTACTGCCTACCTTCTGTTTCTGACAGCGCTCGGCTTACCATGCTACCTTTACCCACTGTACCGTGGTAGGCCTCGTGTGCTCTTTGCCATTTGTGTGAGGTTCAATCGACTTCAAAACAGCAACGCTTCATATAAAACCGAGAACACGCACGCATGATACACAATGTTATTGACATCAAAAGGCGCTTGTCGACAAGTGCTAGAGGAGCCACCAGGCGTGCGCTTGGGCGCTTTGGTGTAGAGCTTTCATGCCGTGAACCAAAATTGGCAGCAGAGAGAGTGAGAGGCCGAGAGGATACGAGAGCAAAGGTTCAGAAGTTTTTTTTTTTTTTTTTTTTTTTTTTTTACAATATCCCTGTATCCCTACGCAGCTTTCTCTGGTTTGTTTGTTTAGGAAGAAATTTCACTTTCATTTCAAGCTAGCTTATCACTCTCCGAAGGCCAAAGAACACTTGAAGTCAACACGCAATATACCTGGTAATGAAATACGCCTCAATGTTTGTAGTTTTGATGTAGACGGAAAAATAAATGTTATAGATTTGCGGGCCGGCGAAGCACCCGAATTCGAGAACATTGGTAATTGTAATTTACCGTAGTATCGAACTCAAGCACTCCGCCAGCGAAATTGCCGCCAGCCACAACCCCAAGGACTTCAACTACATAATACTGCTACCACCTGGGCTTTCGAAAGGCGACCGGCGCACATCGGTGTTACCGCGCAGAACATATATTTACTAACATGAAAGAAACAGTAAGCGACATAACATGCATGACAAGATTTAACTACACTAAACTAAACAGATGAAAGGGAAATGGGAAGGGATCATAGGGTGATTCCCATCTCTTTGGCGAAGTAAGGTTCAGAAGTTAAGAGTGTTTTTTTTCTAGATCACCCTACAATATCCCTGTATCCCTACGCAGCTTTCTCTGGTTTGTTTGTTTAGGAAGAAATTTCACTTTCATTTCAAGCTAGCTTATCACTCTCCGAAGGCCAAAGAACACTTGAAGTCAACACGCAATATACCTGGTAATGAAATACGCCTCAATGTTTGTAGATGCAGATGGAAAAGTAAATTTTATAGATTTGTGGTTTTTCCGATGATTACACAATTATTGTAGAACTAAAACTTTGGACGATTATTTTTTATATTTTAATTCTTTAATAATTACTAACAGACGTAGTAGAAGAAGGATCACATAGAAAACACCTTAAAATCAATAAGCACGGGGGAGATTTGATGACTAGCGTAAAAACACTTGCAATACTTTATTTACCATTTACATGACTCATACTTCAGTCCAATTGCTTGGTTTTAAAACATGTGACTCACACGCACAGAATTTAGTGCCGCCCTGTGCCAAGAATAATGCAGTAATGTGAGAAAAAACACACTTTTCCTAATAACACTTTAAGCCACATGACTCAAGCAATTCGTTCTCGGTAATGCATATTTTAGAGCTTAGAAAAAGATTAAACATAGCTGAGTCAATCATTCTTAGAACACGCAGCAGGCAGGCTATAATTGCTCCGTTTGCCAAGACTGCAAGGAATGTTAGTATTTGAGGAATGCAGATGGAAAAGCAGTTTTTGGTTTCAACCAGAAATATTGAATATTAGTGAAATATATCTAATAAAGTGCTGGTACCAGAAAAACCTTCTGTTTGTACTTCTGGTTGTAAATTCGTCGAACTATACGTCCCAAATCGATAGCCATCTTTTGGATATTCTTTAAGGATATTTGAAAGAAATTAGTCTTGATTAAAAACTAAGACTTTAGTGTATATTCTATGATAATCAAATCAGATTAAGTATCAGTTTTGATCAAAATCATGTCCATTCTTATTAGATGTCCAGTAATGCTATGAATTTTGTTCATAAAAATACGAAAAAATGTGTTTCCATAACAGAAATTAACGCAACAAATTTAAAAGATACTTATCAAACATCATTATCACTTCTTCCCGTAACTGTACCACTAGGCTACCGGATAGCGCCCAAAGAATGAGCCGTAGGTTCCATTTTATAGCACGATTGATCGTTAGCAATCAACGACCGGACGATACAGCTTCGGAAATCTTTTTAGGACCAAATAGAGTTGGAATGATGGCGTGGATAGAGAAAATATTCCCCACCAGGCTGCGATATTAGTTTCTCAAATGATAACACTAGATCGTGAACGATATCGAATTTTGGTGCCTAAGAAATAACTAATTAAGTTAACTATAAAAAAACAATGTCAGTAGAACAATTAACGTCGATATTATAGAATTTGTAGTTCTGTAGATGTTTATGAAAAACTCCTATACGATGTAGGAAATCAATCAGGATATTTCTTTGAATTACCCAAATTCCTAAATATTTGCAGCATAAACTAGCGATCCTCGATAGTCTCGCTTGACAGTCAGACCAATCGCCCAATCGAATCCTGGGACTTGTAGTAGTGCATTCTCTACACCTTCAACAACAAAAACAAAACCATAACAAAACCCAGACTGTCGAAAAAAATCCCAGACTGCAAGGAATGCACTCACGTTGCAAGGCGGATGAGATGGCGCGGTAACGAGGATGGAAGTAAGCTGCACAACCTTCCGACGCTGCAGTGGCGCAGACATGCCTCAATGTACGCCCGATTTACCTCGCTTTTTCGGTGTGTAAAGATTGTGTGATGATGTTTTTTATTCTGCGCCTTTTCTTCACCATTTAAGGGCTACCCAAGTTCCAGGAAAAACACACACACACACACCTTCCCCCTTCAAAGGCCGTAGGATCGTCGCACAACCGGACACTGGACAGTGGAGAGCAAGCGACACGGCCGGAAAGTTATTTGGCGGGAAAACAAAGTAAAGCCCGTGCAATGTGTGCGCGGCGGAACGGTGAATGGACATAGAATGCAGCAGTTTGGGACAAGCGAAGCGAAGCGTCCAAAAAATGCATTCAATGTCCTCGTTTGACCACCAACAGGAAAGAAAATATGCAGAGTGTTTAACGTAGAACGTAGGAAGAGAGAGAGAGACTTTAAGAAGAAAAAAAAAACAGCATAAAGTGAATGCAGCACAGAGAGATGAAACAATCGCGTTGATCAACCAAGAAGCTGTTTTATGTGTAAGTGGGCATGCTTATATGGGTGGTTTTCTGAGTGTGCACTCTTTTACGACTCTCGGCAATCGATACACCGGACGATGTGCGCCTCCGGGTGGAAAGCACGAGAGACGGAGAGTGCAAATAAAGGAGTAGAAACATAATAAAAATCGCCAAAAACGTACCGCCACAAACGGGCTCGGACACAGTCGATCGGACAGTTCGAGGATACGGAGCACGATCAGCAAACCGGAGCATGGGTAGAGGCGAGAGTAGAGGGTGGTGGAATGCAGAGAAAGCGACATAATAATTTGGAAGGCCGGTTGTAAAGGGATAACACAACAATGAGCACGATCGGTGGCTTGGTGGGACGTCAAAAAAAAAAAGCAGGAATATGTGCACGAGAATCGATTCCGAGCATGTGCCTGCGGTCTTTCTGCCACAACTGAAGCGAATGCAATCAATTCTTCCATTTGGTGTACTTCTTGGTGCATCTAAAGTTCAGCTTTATGTCGGGCGTTTTAAAGATTTTAAGTTAATTAAATTGCCAACTCACAAGAAACTTAATACAAGACTGTCAAAGAAGAAATAAATACAGACTAATAAATGTAATCATTGTTTATTGTTATCAGCATTAGTTGTTATAATTGAATTGATCAAACACAGTTTAAAACAGTGTAAAAATGGTTGCCTTTAAGAGTATTTCAAAATGAAACTAAAAAGCAAATGAACCAACAACATCAGCCAAAGAATCTTTTGGGTCCAGATCAACATTAGCACATGCAGAGATCTGAGCTCTGACAACTGCCCAACGTAAGATACTCGACCACAAACGGCACGTATGGGAGTGTGAGTACACACGGGGATTTTGTGCATTTGTGTGTATGACCACATGCATTTAATTTTCTGTTCAATGAACTGCACGCACTCTACTACGCTCAGCGCCCGCAAAAAAAAAGACAGATTGCAATAGGCATCCTCTCCAGAATACGTTTCCCGAGCTGCAATAAAAAACAAGTTTCCCGTGGAATGCAACCAACGAGGACCTTCCCTTCGGTTTACTGCTCCCGGTCGGCACACCGGCCCAAAGAGATGTTTGGCCGCCCGCGAATACGCGATTGCACTTTGTTTGGTTCGTTGTCGCGGAAGGTCCCCACGACGTCGTTGCCAAACTTTGTCCACGATTGTGGACATTGTCTCAAGTTAAAATCAGGTCCCCATGCTCCCCCAAAACCCACCCCTTTTCACACACACGCGCGCGAGGGTTTAAGCAAACGAGAATAAGATCCTCGGCAACAGGACACAAGGCGTCTTCTGTGTGTGTTTCTTTCGTACACGCTCGATGTTGTAGGCCGCGAGGTTTGGTGGATATTTGTGTCCGCGTGGTCGTTTTTCTTTTGTTGTTCTCGTCGATATTTCCATCTGCGCTTTGTTGTTTTTTTCGCATTTTGGGCCCCAGCGGCATGTGATTACTGACCTTCCTTCTTCTTTGCGCGGTATTCCTCTGCATACCGACGATAAAGAAAATGCGCGCGCGATCACTTGTGCACATTGATAGGATCGCTGCATAAAGTGTGCGAGAACGCTGCACAGACAGGACAGACATGCGGCTGCAAAAACGTTTCTCGTTCGTTGCTCGCGAGAAATGAAATGCCCAACATTCGCAAACAAGAGTTAGCAAGATTGTTGCATTTTAGGAAGAAACATACTATAATACTGGAAATAAACGATTGATTTAGTTAGAATCTACTTGTAGAATGGCTGAGTTGCTTAGTAGTAGCGACATGAGTCTTTCAAGCACATGAAACGGTATCAAATCTCATCTAGATTGACTCCAGGATAAAAAAAAACTTCGTCAAGAAAACTAGAAATAGTAGGATAAGAAATCCTGAGTCTCTAGTGCCAAAGAAACAGAAGATTATGCATCTTCCATGCAATGAAAATGCATGGAAAATTAAAGGCTGCATATTTAAATACATGACATATAAATGCATTACTGTTTAGTAAAGTCTTACAAAATACACGTCTTAAAAATATCTAAACCTTTGCAAAACATTTCCCTTAACCGTACAACAAGTGCACCTTACACAAACTAAAGCCAAATTCTACTTCCGTCTGATTTCTCGTGAGGTTCATTCAAACTCAAAGTTGTAAGTCGTCGATTTTTACCCACATTCTCGCAACTCCAGACGCATTCACGACAAAGCGTCAACGATCTTGGGCTGTGCATCGTCTGTTTCTCCCGACACTCGAGAGACTGGAACGAAATCCACACGAGTGCGCACGGTGCATTTCCCAGACCCATATATTGCAATGTGTACCTTCGACATCGACAGCAGAATGCACAGTGCTATAGCGGCTTTAAAACCACACATCCACGCGTATACATGTGCAGACGATTGCGGTTATCTTTGCCGTTTTTCGCTTCTTCCCGCTGCACACACACACATGTGTAGCGTACGTCAATAAAAGAACTAAAACAAACTAGGCAAGCGCGGTAACGTTTGCCGCCTCAGTCGGATGCACCAGTGTCTACCGCCAGCATCAATCCCCAATCCAACGTGCGGATGAGATTTATGAATGAAAATCCGCGTCATATTTGAACAAATCTTTTACGATCGCGACGGCGACGACGATGATGATGTTTACTACTGAACCGTTCTTTGTCCGGTCCTCCAAACGTTCCGACCCTTTTCTTGTCTACACGAACGCCCTCCAAGTTGCATCGTAAGTCCGTTGCGAATGCACTCATGAGCGAGCGTGCGCGCGCGCGCGCCTCCGATGCGTTTTCTGTATGATTTGTACAATCTGTCTGCTCGTTTCGGTATGCGCGGCTGGCTCAACAAACCATCACAGTGCACGAAGAACCCGGCGGGGGAACCCGGCGGGAGAACCTGGAGGCGGCAGAAGGCATTTCCGGTGTGTTCATCTGCGAGGGTTGAAGTGGCGTGGTGGATCCACGGTGTGTTGCACATTGCACGGCGGCGCGGATCGATGTGATTGACCGACCGGTTTGATGGTGTGTCTGGTTGGTTGGTTGTGTGACCACGCTGCAGCGGTAAAAACCTTTCGATGAGCACACCAACATTTTAGGCAAAGTGGTTTACAGAGACAGATATCAGCTTCGCGTTTCGTTGATAATCGGTAGCCCCGTGTGAACGTTCCAATGGTGATAGTGTACAGTAATGTGTCAAAAGAAAAAAACATCGACACTCAACATACACATTTCATGTTAAACGAGCGTAGCCGGGAGCGAAATGAACACCACCAAATTGAACCCCGCTTAAGCGGTAGGCAAACAACGGCCCGAAAGAACCATTTCAATCGCAATCGGGTTGATATGCAATCGGCAAAGTGCAGATATGAATGTGCAGAGTGCAATAAACGTTGCACATGTACGTTCGTTTTGTTTGCACACAGCCAACTCGTGAAAGCAGTTTTCGGGCGGAAATATATTGCTCCCAAATATTGAAGAGATAAGGGGATGAGAGCATCACGTGAACACAACCTGCCGACAATGGGGGTTTTTTATATTTTAAAGTGTAGTATTACCTTTTTTTTGGTGGGAAATAAGACAACAGTATCAAATGCACTTTAGACGTAATAATCGTAAGCAATTACGTTCATTTATTACATCTTTATCTGAGACGAATCTCAAGAATAGTTTAAAAAGATTACACTCTTTTTGCAATATTAGCATCTTGTTCTAGACTCTCAAAGCATCGCCATAATTTCAGGGTGAGGTGAGAGTCACTGTTTACAATGCAATGGGAGGAACCAGGACTAGCAGTAGCGTCGTTGGTTGCTAATATGGCGAAGTCGGTAGCAAATCCCATTAGGATCGTTTTCCCATACGCAAGATTGACTATCCCGCCAAGAGTAATTTATGTCAGCAAACCACAAATGATAGACCAAGAACTCTTAGGCTACAAAAATTGAGAGTTCTCTATTCAATTAACAAAAAGAAAAGTTTTTTACAGATGCTTATAGATTTCCTTCAGAAACCTTCTTTTCGTTAGTTACATGGTGGACTCTTAAAGAGGTTTGCTTCTTGAAGATCTCAACTACTAACAGGGTCGGACAAAATATTGATGTGAAGACCATCTTAATATCCGTTTATATAACTACAGCTTTTGCAAGTTATAACCATTAAAAAATATGGAAAAATCATCAGCAACTTCTGCTATCGCAATGTCCCATTCCTACAACATCAGAATGCTGATCTAGACTTAAAAATGAATTGCGAAGATGTACCAAACATCATGCAAACAATGATTTAAATTTGAAAGATGGTTTCATTTGATTGTCTCAAACCTTTTGGTTATGTTTTCATCAGAATAGATAAATTTGTAGAATATCTACAACTTAACCTCACAATTGTGATCTTTCAAAGTTGTAGGTAGTCTTATACTATTGGCCGTCAGTGTATACAATCATAACACAAATCAAAAACTACATGAAAGCTAGATCAAATGTGAAAAAGGGATGCCAGAAATGGCAGGCTGTTACAAGAGATATTGAGGCTATAATGCCACAAGACATGGCACTCAATTACATATATTATTAGGCAAAATTATGAAACTAACAGAAATATTCAACATTCGTAAACTCATAGAGCATGCAAGCAAGATGGAATAACCGGCGAGAACAACCTAATTCTGCTCTGGTTCCGCAATGTTTTACCCGTTCTAAGACTTCCTCCACACTGTGTGCAGCACATCAGCGCAGAGAGACAGGAAGTGGCGCACAGATTTTCGTAACGATACAAATTGCTCCCTATTGGACCCCTGTTGCGCCACCCCAAAACCGTCAAACCGCCGCTGCCGCCGCCAGCAGGCGCGAGCTGATCGCAATCGAGGCGCGAGAGTAGCTGCTGCTGTGCATGTGTGTTTGGTTCGCCTCCGTACACCTATACTAAACGTTACCGTCACGATCTCTCAACTAGTACGTACACCGCACCTTCCTCACTCCACCCTTTACAGCCACCCACTGTTGGTATGTGCGTGCATGCAAAATCCAATCCACCACCGCCCGCCTAACACGCCTACAGCTGCTGCTAACGGGAGTAGTAGCAATACAGCACTTAGCGGATATAGCGGAGTCGCATCGTAATGCACCTCGGTGTGTGACACGGTGGGGCCGGCAGGTGAAGTACGCCCTGTGCACAGGGACGGAAACCGAAGCACGTTGTGTGTGTGTGTGTGCTGTCTCGCGAGAAAGTATGAATGAAATTGCTTCATTCATGTGTGTGGTTTACCTCAGTCGTCGGTTTGTTCCATTCAAAAAAAGGGTTTCGCCCCCGTTGTTGCGCCCCCCATCTTGTACACCATCCGGCACCATATCCGATCGGTTGACCTCAATAACTGTAACCAAGAGGGTGGCGTCCGCTACCCATACAAACACACCGGGACGGGAATAGTGCAGCAGCAGCAGCAGCAGCAGCTTGACTGTACAACTGTATATTGCTCCCCTCGAGAGAGAGAGGAGGGCGAGAACTGTTGAGGTGAGGGGGACCAGTTGTCGGACCGGTGGCAAGAGGATTGCCTTTTCTTCAAACATCAAATCATATGCTGCTCTACCAGCCGGCCGGACAAGATCCTCGAACGCGTGATGATGTCTCGCGGCGAAAGTCGGACGGTGGCTGGCGGACGGACGCGGAACACGCAAAGTAAACAAGCCCTCAAAACGCAAATAGGCATAGAATTTGTTCTCCTCATCCCCGCACACAACATTTCCTCATTTAGGAAATTCCACCCAGACCATCGTGTTTTGCCGTTTCCTATTCCTCGGTTTTCCTCCTGTGTTCCTCGCTCTGCTAGAAAAGTCTCATTCAGCTGCAAATCCGGTGGAACCCGGGGAGGGACAAAGGTTGGGATCAGTTGTCCCCAAGGCAAACCTGCACCTCTTCACACGACGTGATAAAAGGTGTTGCTGCTGCTGCTGTTGCTGCTACAGTTTGTCACCAAATAAAAACGCGGCTATCTTATTCCCTCGTCCGAGCAGAGCGCATAGGTTATGTTATGTGGAGGGTTTCTTTTTTTCGTGTGTCGTATCACGAATTTCACTCCATACATCCAGGGCACTGGGCGTCAACACCGGCCGCAGCAGCAGCACCTTTATCACCTTCGACTAACACCATGCGCGCGCGGTCAATATTGTGAAGCGCGCTTTGGTAAATAATCGCTTCCTTCTTTCTACGGAATCGAACATTAAATTCGACGGAAGTTTGATAAGCCACCAGCATCGACACACACGAAAAAAAAGAACCTATTTCGTAACCCGAGTTGCCCGAGTTCTTAATGTCGAAACCGTTTTAGTTTTCCTCTTCCCGTTTTATTACACTTTGCAGTTTGAAGAATGTCTCAATGTTTGATAAACTGTTTCGATAGCACACGCAATCTTGTGTTAATTACTGTTTAACACTTCCATGAATTGGAGCAAAATATGTTCCATATTATGACACATTAAAATAAGTTGAAATAAAGAGCAAACTTTAAGGACATAAAGATAGAGAAATCGCTCCAATTATATCAGGTTGGACCAGATGTACGAGAACCTCTGTTGGAGTAGTCCTGTTAGTCTATTTTCGATGTCCACATGTTTTATCTCATTAAGTTAACATGGTTTATTCGTTGCTTCGTTGTTACTTTTCTATCATATGCATCTTCTTGGCTAATGTCTTTAGTTGTACACTTTATTATCCAGGCTTTTCTATTTATTGATAGAATGTTCCTTTTGAAGACATTCCAGGCAAAGTTTTTTGTGCGTTCTAAGTTGTTTTGTTGATGTTTGATTTTTTGGTGTTTCGTCGTCACATTCAGCGACTTTTTATCACAAACAGTTTTCATCAGTTTATAATTTATTATAACATATTTTCTTATCTTAGATACTATCTATATTGATAACTTTAGTTTGGTCTTGATTTCTTCTATTGATTTTCATAGGTCGATTAATGATTTTATGATGAGAAAGAGATTTTTCAGTATTACTTTTGTTTACTTAAATTCTGATTGATACTTTGTTTTGCTACACTGTTCAAAGTCATTAAAATTGTATTGTATAACTTCTCAAAATTTACATTTGTTACAGATAAACTTCACAATAGCACACATTTTCCAGAAATGTTAAGCGAAGAATTATGAATCGTTTCAAGCACCCAACCAACGGTTACGCTCATCATACCCATACCAAATGTTTCTATAGACGATTTCTGCAAACATGCGTACGGGCGGCCGTGCATCACCATCCGGGCGGGATCGCATGTAAATTTCACAAATTAATTCCAATAAAAGTCCAATTCATTGCCGGACGTTTTAATGCTCCGGCTGCCCGAGTGTGGTTGCACTTTTTATTATGCAGCACGGGCTGCTGGGCCACTACTCCGGCCCCGGGCTGCCCAGAACCTTTCCACAGATGGAGAGTGCATTCCGATTGAAACGCGGTACGCGATTGGGAGGCAGCAGTTGGGATGTGATGTTTAGCATACGCATTGGCGCCCCACTCTGCAAGAAAAGCTCCTCGCTGCAAACACCATCGCTTCCCGGTGACTGGTGACTTCACACAGATTCCTTTTCCCGCCCCGCTGTTCAATTTCTCCATTAACTCGTGAGCCAGACTTCCGGGAAAGGTTACCGCGTACTCTCCCCCTCAGCATTTGTGTCCCGCTCTCGCACAGGTCTGGTGCGTGGTTGCACCAACCTGGGCCGGTGGCTCTTTCACCGACTTTCTTTCAACAGTACACTCTCATCTCGGACCGCTAGAAACCGCGTCCTGGACCAAAACAAAACAAAACTGAAAAACTACAACGGTGGCGCAAATGTATGTAAACATATCGGATGATAATGAACAACCACCGGTCACGATTGGCATGCTGACGGGGTGTTGACCGGCCACCCCAAACGAAAGCCGCCCCGACCAAACATTAGCATCAAGCGTGCAGCAGCAGCAGCAGCAGCAACGGGCAGTCTCGGGTGAAGACGCACGAAATTCCTGCGCATTGCCAGGCGCAATCTACCGTTCCCTTCTCACCCTTCTCTCCTGCTTGCATCCCTCGTCCCCATCCCCATCCGTCCAGTGCATCGAAGAAGAAAGGTAAGATCGTGTGCTCATTCGAAATGCAATGTAGCAATGTGTCGGCATGCTTGCCCGCTGACAGAGGCGCGCTTAGGCAAGGATGAGCAACGAGGAAAAATAACAACGACAAAGTGCAGCAAAACTAGGTTACCAGCTCTGACGATGGTCACCGATTGTGTCCGGACCGGACCCCACGAACGTGCAGGTATGTGGAGCCGGTATGTGTGTGATGGACCATCAACAGCGAACGCGCACTATATACTTTGTACGCACGGTTAAGAAATGTTAGCTTATTGGCATGCTGACGGGGTGTTGACCGGCCACCCCAAACGAAAGCCGTCCCGACCAAACATTAGCATCAAGCGTGCAGCAGCAGCGGGCAGTCTCGGACGAAGACGCACGAAATTCCTGCGCATTGCCAGGCGCAATCTACCGTTCCCTTCTCACCCTTCTCTCCTGCTTGCATCCCTCGTCCCCATCCCCATCCGTCCAGTGCATCGAAGAAGAAAGGTAAGATCGTGTGCTCATTCGAAATGCAATGTAGCAATGTGTCGGCATGCTTGCCCGCTGACAGAGGCGCGCTTAGGCAAGGATGAGCAACGAGGAAAAATAACAACGACAAAGTGCAGCAAAACTAGGTTACCAGCTCTGACGATGGTCACCGATTGTGTCCGGACCGGACCCCACGAACGTGCAGGTATGTCGAGCCGGTATGTGTGTGATGGACCATCAACAGCGAACGCGCACTATATACTTTGTACGCACGGTTAAGAAATGTTAGCTTTATTGATTGAAAAGTTAATACTTTTCCACATATTTTTAACCAGGTTATTTTCTCTCTTGTAAAGTCACAAATAATTCTACTCTAAATCATACATTTTCATGCATTAGGTTCAAAATACATCAGGTTCAAAATAGTTTGGCTGCGTACTTGGCGACGGCGATGTACGTACGCAGCCAATTATTTGAAAGCAACGGGAGACGGGAAAAGAAATGAAACCGTTGGCACCAAGTGGAGACGCACGCACAGCCACACTCCACGCAACACATTGGGCGACGCGAGGCTTGTGGAGTGGCTGACGACTATATGACGCTTACGATCACCATCGGAATGCGTGGAATGCGTCGAGTATTTCCTGTTAGGCATGGAAGATGAGAAAGGCGTAAGAAAACACTTTCCAACCCCGCCACACCCGCTCTATCCCGTCTTGGGCGAGCTGAAAGATGCTTGGCGGTGTTGTGTAGCGTCCGAACAAACTCTAGGGCGGGTGAAAAATAGGGCGCCTTTTTTCTCTACCATTTTGCTGTTGTTGTTTACTTGTTTTCTTTTGCTTCTCGCGGTCTAACGTTTTTACTGCAACACAAAAACCACCGGAGGTGGTCCAGCATATAGACAAGTTCTTCTTGCTTGTTGCGAGAAATTAAACGCAACAGAAACGGGGGGAAGGTGTCGGCCGAAGAGCGTTTCAAAAGTCCTCTCCAACCTTATATGTAACCTGAGCACACACAGCACACCACGGGCTGTGTGTGTGTGTGTGTTGTGTGCCCTGATTCTGGCACCTCTCAAATGTGGCAACAAGCAACCTCTAGCCGGCCCATCGGGTATTTGGACAGAGAGAAGCGGCGAAAGAGTTTTCGAGCCTTCAGAACCGTGGCACACAGAGCAAATAGGTCCCGCTAGGCGCTAGCTTTCACCTTTCGGCCGTTCGGCGCGCCTGTTCACGCTCTCCTTCACGTTTTTATGGCGCCCCCCGTGCGCTGGTGTGCGGGCTATTCCATTCACAAATCATCGCTACACGGCATGCGTCACGCGAAGCTAGGCGAGAGAGCGAGATGCGATAGAAACGAGCGAATGATCCTGATATCACCGATTCACTGATGCTTGCTCGTATAGCGGTAGAATATTGTGAATGAAATGTGAACCTTGCTGGGACTGATGGGCTGGAAAGCAACAGCAACAAACACTTGCTGGCTACCCTTGCAATCTTCGGCAGCTCTGGAAAGTCCAGTGTCCAGAGTAAGCCACCCCAACACAGTCACTCCCGAGCTGGATGTTTTGGGAGGCGTTCAATGTTGTACTTTGAACCGGGCCCACTAACTACGACTCAGTCAACAAATACCACAAATGCTCGGCCGTGTAGCTGATAGGGATTCTGATAGCCTTTGACTATCACGCACTCGCCCTAACCTAGGAAGTGACAAGCAACCTCTAGCCGGCCCATCGGGCATTTGGACAGAGAGAAGCGGCGAAAGAGTTTTCGAGCCTTCAGAACCGTGGCACACAGAGCAAATAGGTCCCGCTAGGCGCTAGCTTTCACCTTTCGGCCGTTCGGCGCGCCTGTTCACGCTCTCCTTCACGTTTTTATGGCGCCCCCCGTGCGCTGGTGTGCGGGCTATTCCATTCACAAATCATCGCTACACGGCATGCGTCACGCGAATCTAGGCGAGAGAGCGAGAGGCGATAGAAACGAGCGAATGATCCTGATATCACCGATTCACTGATGCTTGCTCGTATAGCGGTGGAATATTGTGAATGAAATGTGAACCTTGCTGGGACTGATGGGCTGGAAAGCAACAGCAACAAACACTTGCTGGCTACCCTTGCAATCTTCGGCAGCTCTGGAAAGTCCAGTGTCCAGAGTAAGCCACCCCAACACAGTCACTCCCGAGCTGGATGTTTTGGGAGGCGTTCAATGTTGTACTTTGAACCGGGCCCACTAACTACGACTCAGTCAACAAATACCACAAATGCTCGGCCGTGTAGCTGATAGGGATTCTGATAGCCTTTGACTATCACGCACTCGCCCTAACCTAGGAAGTGGCGGGTCATCTCACAGCACACCCATTAGGCATTCTTCCACCAGACCAGCTGGAAAGAACAGTTTGTTGTTTTTTTGTTGAAACCTCAAAGTACAGTCTACCCAATACTGGTGTGACCAGATACTGTGCCCGACACACTGCACAGAAGGAATGTTCGCTTCTTCCGCCGTGCGTCAATTGCGCCCAACGGCTACACATGAGTCTGGTCGGTTGGTCGATGCCAATTGCCCATACGAGATTAGAGTATATGCGTCATCACACACAAGGAACCGTTTACTACTTTACTCTAAAAACCCACGTCATCACTCTGTACCGCCCAAACTGCACGGGGCTCGGGTACGCTCGCAGCAAGCTGAGCGCAATCCCATTCAAAGTAGTCACTACACCTCCTACAATGGCATGGCGACACGATTGTCGTTAAGCCGTTCCAAGAAGACTACACCATATTCGCGCCGCGCATGCATACCGGATGCATGCCACCAGCTCGGATGTCGTGAGCGTTGCAAAACACGTCATACAGACGAACTGCTCGAGCGACGCCATTGCGTCACTATGGGGGGCTTTGTTTCCGGGCGCCAGCACAAGTGCGCCACCATCTGACTAATACGCCTGGTGGAGGATTCCTGCATCTCTAGCCTACACACACACACACAACTCAATCCAAACTATGACACACTCTCGGCGACATCCACAAGCAAACACGTTGGCGTGTCACATGCATGAGTCATTGCGAAAACAAAAAAAAAAACGGATGACCCCAAGACGCGCGTGATGAGCTGAACCATTTCCCGGGATAATGAATGAACATCAAAACCGCCTTGGACAATTGCGTGGACGCTCGGCAAACCGTTAACCAGATCACGCTAGCTGGCTACCAGTTGGGACCGAATTGAACGCGATTTAATTAACATTCCTACGCGCGCAGTCGATCGCCATCCGAAGTTCCATCTCCCACAGACAATCCCGCACGTACGCAACAGTATGTCTGTCTACGATAGAATGTGTTGCTTCTTCGGCCCGGCCCGAAGAAATTCGTCGAAAAACGGCGGCTACAACGTTTGCTTCCAAAAAGATACTACCTCATCCCCCCCCCCCTGATATCGTCAAAAAACCCGCCCAACAACCAGGCACGGCCAGCGGGAAACCACAAAAAGGATTGGGAAACAAATAAAAACTCTACAGACGTATCAGATTTTGAGAAGGTGCCATCGACCTAACCGCCGCCAGGCCAGGAACGTCCGAGGGGTTGCGCGCTGTCCGAAAAGTGGTGCACAGGCCCGTTTACCCCCCCACCCGTTTACCCTGCCAAAGACACACACGCACACAGATATATAGCGCGCGCGCCCTTGTTATCATCTCATCGCCATTATTAATGTTCTCACTCTCGGGTGTTTGTGGTCCGCGGGCCAAGCATGCCGAAAGGAAACCAACGGCCCAACCAGACCGACTGTGGGGGGAGAGGTTGAAAGAATTGTAAGCTCCCAACAAAAAAAACAAGGACTGACAACAAACAAGCTCCAGCAGCAAGGAAGCGAAATGCATCGGAACGGATGGACGACGGATCAAGCCGTTTTGCCCACGGCCGTTCTGCACAATAATAACCCGAAAAATGTCCAGTGGCACAAGCGGAAGGTGGCGGGATGTTTGGGGGGAGTGCGAGCAGCAGATCAACTATGGCATGGGTACAGTGTGTGTTAAAATTTGCGCAGAAATAGTGCATTGTATTACAACAACATCGATTCGTTTTCCCGATTTGAATCTGTCGGAATCCACGATCAAACACTCAACATCAAAAACGAGCGATTTTTTTTAATAATTTGATATTTATGTTCTTTTCCAAACTCCGTTTAACGACAACCACAGAAAATTGTCTGCCTAATTTCAAATTTGCTGAGGCCTCGAAGTTGATTTAACATTATCTAAGCTTGATAGAGTTACAAGTTCAAGAGGTCTTGGTCTAGCATTACTAGAAATTTGTCTATTTTACAGTTCTATAAAAATAGATACTTACATAGACAAACGATACATTAAATATTTGAATAATATATAGTGAATAATATGTTACGTTAAATTTGGGGCAAAAGGGACAACAATATCTGCATTAAATATTCAAGCTCTGCTATCATTTAAAAAAGAATATTTAAAACACTAAAACACCAACAAAAATTAAGAAATACTTTGCACAACAGCTGCAGGATAGTGACAGACAGAAGTTAAACTTACATACAGATTGTCAAGAACAGGAGCTCGTCAAGTGTATGTGATAATATTAATTGAGTAACATCACTATTTATTATGAGGTAGATATCTTCGCATTTAATGTCATTAAGGCAGGCAAGTATTAAATAAATTTATTGATAGTTGATAGAGATGCTCAGAATATGTGTGGAAGGACAATCGAGGAGTCACTCAATAATGACGAGCTCTATGAGTTGTAGGGTGATCGTGCACCATCGTGCAGCGAATTAGAGTCAACGGTGAGCCAATCATGTCATGAGAGTGGTACCGGACAACCCAGCCCGTAAAATCCTTTTAGGTAGAGATGACATATGGATAGAGAAGGCGTGTTAGGTTTAAAAAATAAGGTGGCGCCGTCAGAAAGGCCGGGATATTTGATTGGCAGAAGACAACGCTAGACCGTAAGTGGCAACGAGACCTTCTGCAGTAGGCTAAGAAGTTATCAGATGAATATTCTTGCTTAGAAAGGTTTTGCTGATACATTTGCTTACCGCAAAGATTGTCAAAAATACACCGTTCAAGTAAAGAATTTGAAACAACATGAATTAAATATCTTTGAGAGCATTGTTTGAGAATATATTGTTTTAATCATACCTACATTCACAACAGCAGACGAAAGTTGCACCACACTGTATTATGGATTGGTGGGAACCGCGTGCTACCGACAAGACCGAACGACGGATCGATTACTTGTGGCAAAGTGGCGATGCTCACTCGTGTTGCATCCTCCCGAAACCAAAATAAAAAGAAGCGAAAACCGACGCCCTATCACGACGAGCTGCATGCTGGGGCGCTTGTTTAATGCAGATGCCAGAAACCAAGCGCAGGCAAAGGCAAGATATGTTCTGCCGCCAATACAACGCTCGCAGAGAGCGAAAATTACGCTCCCATACGCTTTTTGGGGGGCAGCAGTTCGTTTCGTTTCTCGAAGACATCCTTCTCCCCGCCGACAGCTATAAACATGCCGGCGTGCAACAACGACACAAAAAAAAAACGCGAAACGATCTCAATTCCAATCTTGTTGGACGTGAAGGTTTGCTGCCAACGCATTTCCATGCAGTGAGAACTGCTGTGTTCGCTGATCACCCACCGGTCTCCGTTGATGTTGGCGCGGTATCCATCATCAAACGGTTCCCTCCAGCAGAACGAACGAATCCTGTGTGTGTGTGTGTGCCTATACCTGTTAAGAAGATGCCGCCAGTTAACGAGTGTGTTGTTGCTGCTGGGGGCTGGGAAAACCCAAAAACCCCGAACAACTAACCCCACCAAAAGGATCCCCAAAGAGATCCCGGACCCCCGTTCTCGCGGGCAGATATCTCGTCGACCCTGGAATGCAACACTTTTGGTGGCGCCACCATTAACACGCACCAAACTGGATGAATGGATAGAAAGGAAGACTTCGAACGCTGACCATCATGACGGGTGGCGACGCGGGGAGCAACACCCTTCTTCACCATGTCCTCCTCTTCAGCTTCCACCACCGCGGAAACGTGTGTAGACCCCGTGAGCGAAATATACGAACAAAAAAACACGCGCGCGGCAAGAAAATTAGTACCGGCGGGGGGGGGGGAGAAGCCAACGGGTGGGGAGCTGATTTGAATTTCGCAGGAAACAAGACAAATGCCGGTCTTTAACGAGAAATCGTCATCCCCTGCGTCTCACGGCCGAGGCGGGCGTTGGGGCCGAAAGGACAAGGCAATATTTTTAGCTTAATGGAGGTGTTGAAACACATAACGTTGTGCGCGCGTGAGAGCGACCGAGAGAACGAGACCGAGAAATTGAGCCCGGTCTGTGGCAGCGCAAACGGCGTGACAAACGAACGCCCGAAAAAATCCAAAACCCCGGAGAGCCGAACTGTGAGCCGACCCGACGAAGACGACCGCCGATCGCGGAGATTTTATGCTGCGTTTGATGTCAATCCTTTTTGTTTAACAAATGACGAAGCAAGAAATCTTAACAGGAGATCGCTTTTTTTTCTTTTCCAAAAAGTGGGGGAAAAAATGGTGTTCCTGTCGGTTGTATAGTGATCAGATTGTTCGAACTGATTACATGTCCGCTGTAATCAACGAGAACGAGAAAACGAGAAAAAAAAGACGGAAAACATATAAAAAAGAAAATATAACTAATAACACAAAAAAATTCATAAAAAATGCAACTCATCTCCAGGAGCATAAAGTATTATAAAAAAATATATAGAACAATAGCGGGTATAGATAAGATTCGACAGGAAAAAAAATCTTAAAAATATAAGTGTATTCAAATATAAATTGACATAAACATAAATTTAGTAAATGAGCCATATGAAAGAAGAGAAATAAAATGAACAATATTCAATCACAAAATCCTCACAAAGAAGAACAAAACAATACTTCAACGTATTAAAGATGTAAGGATGAAAAAAACATAAATTACAAATGAAAAAACACAAACCAAAAAAGAAAAAATGAATGTATAAACAACTTAGTACACACAAAACTGGATAAATAAGTGGATTAAAAACAAAAAGCATTATGTAAAAAAATCATATTAAGAAAAATGGTAATCAAAATCAATCAAATGAGTTATTCAGGATCTTTTCTTATAATAAATGAAGCATCTTAATCGATTTTTGCTATTTGAATTTCCATCGCAAAATATTCGACAAAAATTACCAAAACTTGCCGAAACATCCTTCGATATGTGAATGAAACCATAAAATGAAGTATCGTTCCAGATCGATGGGCCTCGGTTTATCGGTTTTGTGAAGTTGTCAGTTAATAAATTTCCCTATCTGGCATCTTCCTTAGCCGGCGCTGGTACCCGCAGTGTCTCGCAGCTTTTTCGCAATTAATTTCCTTTCGTTGCAGATTATGGCATATCCTTCCTTCCTTCCTACCATCTCCTGTCACCTTCTGTGTGTGTGTGTCTCATTTCAACATACCCCATCGATCGCTGTACAGCAAGAGCCCAGAGAGACATGTCTCTAATCCCTGTAAAATTAAACACCTCACTTCTCAGTCACGCCCCTGTGCACCTCCTACCGATGGCACGGCCCTAGCACAACACTACGAAACATCCATATCTCCTCTACAAGTTTCGGTTCGACAAAAAGGATTCCTAATGCGGAAGTACAACACACATACACACTTAAGACACAGGAGTGAGAAGAAAAAAACGCAGCACGATGCACGAACCACAGGACGAAGAAAAAGGGGAAAAAAGCGGAACGAGTTTATTTTCCATTTTCACTTCCTCTTCCGCATCCACGATTTGGTGGCCACTGTACGATAAGACCGTGCCATTCTTCCGTGTGGCAGTGTCCTTCAATTAGACGGCTTTTGTGTATTGACATGATAGATTTTACGGCACCGAAACAATCCCTCCTTGAGAGGGTCTCACATAAAGTATTACACCTTTTTTCTCTTTATTTCGCTTTTGCGCTCAAGAATTGCCAAAATGTCGACGGTGAACACGGGGTACCAACGCTGGGTTGTGGAACGAAAAGAAAACAAACTACAAACGATATTTATCTTAGAAAACCTAGGCAAACACACTCATACCGGAAAGGTTCATCACCATACTCATTGCCGTTCGTTGGCAGTCTAATGTTACCACCGCACCGTCGATGTTCGCGCGTTAAAATAATGAGCGTTCCCACGGTGGTGCCTGTGCCTGTGATGATGGTGTGATCCATATCTGCGAGTTGTGAGAGTGTGAGGTGGGATTTTTGCAATGAAACTTAGCTAAAAAAAATTGTAAGGCTTGAAGGATGCAGAATTTTACCAGCCTTATCGTTGAATGTAAGTAACATCTAAGCAGCAGCATCATAAATGCAATGACAATGCTCTAGGAGCAGGATCTGTTGATGAGCTTCGTTCATCAATATTTAGCATCACATCGTAAATGAGACGATGTGTTTGAGGAATATGGGAAATCGATGCTCCAAAGCCCAAATGATGAGATATGTTCATGATGGTTACAGATAAGAATCAGCCAACAATTTCTTCTCATCAGTACTCAAGAATTAGAGGCTCATTTCGCATGTATTCTTTGCGTTATCTCTTGATATTCTGAGCAAGAAGCACTATCCAACGGAATAAAGTCAATTCTGAGGTGGTCCGGTGGTAGAGGCGATAGCGATTCTCACACGACAGAACCGAATGTCGAATCCCGTCTGGAATCGTACTCATATGTACGTCTGGAACGTTCTATCCTATGATATGGGAATGCTCAGGTGAAACAAGCCAAAAATAGCAGGCTTTCGAAGATCTTCCGAGGTTGTAAAGTCAATTAAGAAGATAATTGTGCGCCCCATTTTAAAACTCTAATCAGAGTGTCAAGGTACAAACACCGACATTGGCTTGCCGAAATTGCAACTGGAATAAAAGTTAGGTTGCACGAACGAACAGGAGCTCTTAAAATTGTCCATGATTCTAAAATTGCTCACCAGAGTTCCTCCACAGAACATGATTTATCTGAAGCAAACATTACACAGTCGTGACATACCTGCAAAGATACAAAAAAGTGAATGAAATTAAAATAGTATCCAACAAAAATTTATTATTCGTATGATTTTTCAAATGTTTTCCAGGTGACAGGATAACCAAAATGTGCAGCTTGAGATAAAAACAATCAGTTGAAGTTTACCTTATTTGATCTAGTCTTAAGTCGCATATTTTTTTGACATAACCACTCAGACTAAACAACAAATCTGTTAAAATTATAACAAATTGTTCTTCTTTACGCATACCGGTCACCCACTGCAATGCGTACAGTGACCTCCGATATTAAGTTGTCAAATTATGCAATGCATTATAAGCTGCCTGACATTAGTTGCAGTTTTGTGATTTGTGTCAGGACCTGCGTTGGTTCCTGCCATTTGCTCATTTTGATCGAAAGCCCATCAAACACGAGCTCAAACACCCTAAACAGACCAAAATCCCTAAACAGGGCGCGCCCTCGTTTAGCGCAAACAATGTAGTGATGAGATTCGACGCCCGAAAAATGGCACTACAGTTCAAAACTGTCACGTCCCTCCATCTACCAACGATACTCATTTTTAAACACAGTTTTCCGGCATCCCATCCCTGCCAAATCATCACCACCGTGTCCGTCCTATTAACATTCGAAAATCAATCAATCTCTTTCGTTAATGCGTTTGCGTTCGATTTTTGCACACCTTCTCATTTGACGGGGGTGTGTGTGTGTTATTTGAGTAGCGTCTAACACCGAAACTGGAGGAAAGCATTGTCCAAAGGAGGAAACTTACGCACATTGACACCAGTATGTAATCGGATCTCGATACGGCACGAGGTTTTGGAGTCCGGAACATAGGAGCTATGAAAATGCATATGCACATGACGGGATGACGAGCGTTGGGAGGGACTGTGCAGGTGAAAGGGGAGGACCTTTTCCTGTACTACATATGTGCACGCTCATTGCCGTCACTCATTACTCATTGGTTGTGCGAGTTTGACAGCACGCTGTCTGCCCGTCAGTGAACCAACCAGATTTTCTGCGGGTTGTCACAAAACGAAACAGGAACAGTAGTAGTGGCTTCTTCCGTTTCCGTGTCATTTTCGTTGTTTGATGACGGAAGATCGCTAGGGAGCGCTAGGCAGACAAATGTTTCTTCTCATCATTTTCACTCACTTCCTTTCTGAAGCGCGACCTACTTCCTGTAGCACCCCCGCTAGATTGCTTCCACGTTCTGTTCAAAATTTTTGAATAATCGTTCATCGTTCATCGCTTCAAATTTGCAACACAACGCAATAAAAATTGAAATAATCCGCCGGGCTTTCACAACACAACCACATCCTGTGTGAGGGCCGCCGCACACAAAACCGGTAAGGGATGTTTCTAGGTTCCCATGATCCAATTTCGGGACCCATGAACGACATTGTGTAACAGAATGAAAATAAATAGGAAAAAGCTAATCGTATTCTCCACAATTCCAGCACAATTAATGTTACGATAATATATCTTAAACCAGGCGGCCCAGCAGGCCCTTTTATGCTTTCACCGGGGTTTTGCCATTTCCCACCGAGCGCTTCTCGCTGCCAGAAGCAATTGTTGTGCATCACTTTGCTTCTCTTTGGACCGAGTTTGATTCACTCCCCTCGTAAATCACACATTACATTGCACATCAGTTTCCAACGTACGTGTGGTGTGTGCGTGTGTGTGTGCATCGGGAAATTTATCTTCATATAATCGAATCACCGTGACACGTTCAGGAGCACACATCTGGAAATTGGACAGCGAACTATTTAAAGCTCGTCGAAGGATTTGTCTGCCCGGTCCCTTTTCATGCACCATCGGCACCCCCCATCATCCATTAGACTCGATTCGAGCAACAGCACACGGTCTGGGAAGCTGGGAAGAAAGTCCTGGAAGTCCTGGAGTTCCAACAAAAGAACAAGAAGTCGGAGATGAAGAAACGTCGAAAAAAGGATCGCTTTGTAGCACGGTTCGGCGGACCGGTGAACGGACAGCTGCAGGTGAGAGTCGGATCGATCAAGATGCAGCGGCGAATTTGCACAAACCATTCACAGGCAAAGGACCAAACAATAATAAGGTTCGCTTTGCAATTCGGCATGGGCCAATCGAAAGAGGTTGTGTGCGCGCTTTCTTCGGCCGTTTCTATTCCTCTACACACGCACACAGCCCCGGAAGGATAATAGCCCAAATTTCTTACAAGGAAAACGGAACGATAAACGAGCTCCCTTGCAGCCGTCTGTCTGCTAGACGAAAGATAAGAAACGCATTATTATGCCAATCAAAGCCCCGTCTTCTAGACAATGAAATATGGCGAATTATAAAGAGCGAATCATTTACACCTTGACGGTTGCTACTGAAGAGAAGTGGTTAAGGATGATTCTTAGTTTTACTTTGAATAGGATTGAATATTGTACTTGAATACTTCTTGATGATTCAGACGAATTGCTTAAAATTCCAAAATTAAGTTTAAATTTAACTAAAGAATCACAAAGTACATAGTACAAAGCTATACGAAAACAAAATGAAATGATATTACTGGATGTTAAGAAAGTTATGAAAGAAATCCGCAACAAGGATAATAATCTCATAATATCATATTTAAAACATTTTCTTGAAGAAATATAAAAAAATATTAATCCTGCATCTCCATTGACATTGAGACAGTGATGACAGTTCGTAGCCATGTGTGTCGCTGCCATGACCAGCCAACATACAGACAGAAAGGAACAGGACACGAGACGCTAAACCATCCACGAAACCTCACCCAGTTACCGGTCGACGTACAGCCTGCCGTGACTCGGGCCTGCAAACACCTGGCGCGCTCAACATTTTTATTCAATTCAATGTCAAGGCGGATGCAGTCGCAGCCGGCATCGTCAAGAAAGCATTCGCTTGTTGTTGGACGCGGGGAACCAAAAAAAAAATTTTGTTCCCAGCTTTTGTTTGGGATGCAACCTCGGCCAAGGGCGGGTGGCCCTCGCGATCGAAACCACGATGTGCCACGTGCGCAAAGAGGGCATATTGTGTGTGTGTGTGTGCGTGCGTTTTTTTTCCTTCTCCTTGTCGACTTGCTTTATTTTTAACACTCCTCTTACGCTTACGTTTTGTCCTTTACGTACGTGCACCAAGCGCACAGGATGCGGATCCTTCTTCAGAGTATCACCTGGTGTTTGCTTTATTTTTTGGTTTTGCTTCAAAACACCTACTCCTGTTCTACGAAAGCACACACACACACACCGGTTCGATCTTGGTTTCTTTTTTTGTTTTTCCCTTTCCAAACCTTCTGCTTTCCCGCATTGGACGACAGAAAAGGATCTGGCGATATGTATTGCTGCTGTCCATCAAATTCAATTCGCTTTTCATTAAAATTGCATACTTTTGGGTAGAACATTCAAATACAGTCACCCGAATCCATGCCCGGTGTTTCCTTCGAGCCAGCGTCTTTCCATCCTTCCAAGACGGAAGTGATTTTTCTTCTGTCAACTCGACGACACAATCACACAAATCAGACCGATTGTTGAGTTTTGGGTCCGTGTTGGCACGCGCGCTTCGTTTTACGTTTACGGTTTGAATAATGCACACAGAGAGCAGCTGCATCGAAAAAGCACTCCCTCCCCCCCACCTTCGCTTGGAAAGGAAAGGAGGAAAAACTTCACTCACCGTAAGATATGAACGTGGTAACGATGGTACGAGTCGGCAAGGAAGTGTAATTCCCGGCTGTTGCACACATAAAATTAAGATCTTTTATAGCCGTTAAAGCCATAGAAGCGTTTATTGGCTGGAGTACTACTTTACACTTAGAGATGGGTGTACAGTAGCGGAATTAGAACAGTAAAACAAAATAAAACATATGTTTTTAATATTAACTTGAAATAAAACACTCGGGAATTCATTACATATTCAAATTGTAGGTATTGAAAAGCAACCAATCTTATGCAATAAAGTAAGTTAAATGGATTACTTTTAAACGTTTTTATTCGATAGCTGTGAATCCTAACAAAACATCCAACATCTATGACTTAAACTAGCAAATAACTACACTGGAAGATTTGGTTTTCGCAACAACGCCAGCTTTGGAGCAACCATTTTTATGAGCCTTAGACAATTCTTGTCCACTAGCCATAGCCAATTTGAATTTTACAACATCTTCTTCCTTCTGGAGAAAGGTGAGATTATCGACTGTCCAATAATCACCCGACAGTTCCTTGCAAACCTATTTGCTGACTACAAACTGGTGACTTTATCGTTTCGCGCCTTGGGCCTGGTAAAGAGGTATAGACAATCACTCAGACTGAGAAGCACCTCAAACGCAGGATAGCCAAGGCCTCGAAAGACCTGCAAATAAGTAAACTTCTAAATTGATAACAGTCTTGCTCAGCAAATGCTTACAATCGTCACCATCTTTTAAATCAATGCACGGTTAGAGATACACTACAATTATGCGTAGATTGTTTAAATTCTTGTTCAACTCAAAAATAAAAAAAACAGTGCAACTTAAAATTTAAATATCTGTAATTATAAGGCGTCGCAGTACTGACTATCCAGCTACGGGTATAGCTAAGTCACAGAGAGCTAGCAATTGCTAGCAGGCCAAGACTTACAGAGGTTGTAGAGGAATTATAAGGCGTTAATGCAACTTCAATAATGATGATCTTCAAGATATTTTTTACACCTTCCATTAGTCATTAGTGCCCTCATTAAGCCTTGAAAGGCATAAGATATTCGTTTTGTTTGTAGTGGATATTTATAACAACACTTTTCAGAACACCTTGTACAAGTAAAAACTTAGGCAGAATCGTCTCTGACAACTGATCTTTCAAATGAAGTTCGTCCAGAGGAAGAAAAAAAACAGGGCACATCATCATCACAATTCTTGCTTAAAGCTTCGATGACCTCCCATCATCAAATAAAGCAACCAGAACTGGCCCATCGCAACCGGTGAAACTACGTTTGTGTAAACGATTGCCAGAAGGCCAGAACACCAAAACCACCTGTCCTTCGATTGCGTTACCCGATCCCGCTGCTGCTGCTGATTCGTGTGTGCGATTTTTCTCCTGACATCAAGCGCTTGCCAGTCCGATTTTATTCCTTAACGTGTGGCTTTCGTCGTTCCGTCGTCGTGCAGATGGTCCGTGGACATGTAGGTAATGCTTATTTATTTCTCCGGCGTGCTTTGAAACTTGCGGCACGCGATGAACAGCATTCGAGGATAGCGAAACAGAAAAGCACAATAACAAGCACGGAAAAGAAGCATCCCGCACGTGCGGTGGCACACTTACCAAGCGCATACCGTCCATTTCCGTTCGATCGATGGCACGAGCCGATATCAATTGTATACGAGCGCGCGCCGGACACAGCCGGACCCCACCATCTCGGTGGAAGCTCCAACTGGGGATGGAACGAAACGGCGACCAAGTGGGACCGCAGAAAGAAAGGAGAGAACTTCCCTGTAGGACATGGTAACATCTTCCTCTTTCGCAAAAGATTTCCGTAACATCTGCTGACACCTGCTTCGTTTGGATCGGTTACTTTGGGGCCGATGAAAGAATCGCCGAATAAACGTCAAAACTAAAGAGTGGTTGGTACGATTTTGTTACGCGTCGTACGCTTCGTAATAAATTTACATACGACATCAGTTAATGGTGACAACCGTAATTAGATGCCGAAAGAAATGATGGCCGATCGGGCTTGGTGGATATGATTTTCCTGTTGAATAATTATGATCATGAAGGATCATGAACCGCTTACTTTACTGTCGCGCAACTCGTTCGTTCTCATTACTGTCTCGTTAATTGGTATATCAATCTTTGCGGCTTAGTTTGTCTGATGTTTATCAGCAAATACATTTACATATTTGATATAGCCATAAAGAGCTAATTTATGAAATAAATATTTTAAAAATATATAAACTAGCATTACTATTCATAAACGGCTTCAATAATTCCATTTTTATTGATATTTTAACAAAAAATTTCAAAAATACAATAACAAAAAAAAACATTATTTACAAAAAAAAAGGACATGATAAGGAAAAATAAAAAGTAATTAAATATGTGAAAGAACAAACAAAAGCATTGAAATGTGTACATTGAAAACATATAACAAAACACAAACCTAAAACACCAACAAGACGTAAACACGAACAACAAGCAAGTAAGCAAGCAACGAACCGAACGATCCGATCCAATCTGAGACCCGAAAAGTGCAATAAATGAATAATTTCAGCGAGATTCTACCAAGATTATAATTTATTTCCCCCAATTTGGAGGCCCGACCATTCTGACGGTTTAGTTGCAATCATCGATCGCACCGAAGACACATCACATCCTGGGCCGGCGGACGCCGCCTGTTCACCCAGAGGCAACTACCACGTGCCCAAGCTTTTTGTTCCACAAGAAGAAAGGTACCAGGCAGCGCATGTGTTGTTGTTTTGCTGCCGCTGCTGCCATTGCTCGCCGTGAGTTGCAGCTGCCATCCTCGGAGAATAAGACGAATGAACAGAAACCACAAGAAAGTGACAGAATATTGAACCTCTTTTTTCTGTCTGGAGTTTTTGAGGAGAATCGGAAATGTGGAAGGTGTTGAAATGGTGTTCCACAGAAATCTACAGCTCACTATTATACCTTTAAGTTTTAGCTCACAAAATTAATTTAAAATTTTGGAATTTGCCAACGTTTAAGAGTTGAGATTTTTGGAAGTAAAAAGGTCCACCGTAGCACATAAAGAAAATTCAACATAAATCATATATTTTGCTCAAAAACGGACTCAACCCAACGGCACGTGGCAATGGATTATAAATCCGAAATTCTATCCACCATCTCAACAGGACGTAACAGCGCGTCCTTTTTAGTTCTTAGTCCTCCTGCGCGAGGGAAGCTACGAGAATTTCATTTTCCCTTTCACTTCAATTTCCACAGCCACAGAAGTGGTGCACGAGTTGCAGTGGCAGCTGCGAATGAAATGCATCATCGGTGCCTGGCATACCGTTGCCTCTGCCCCTCTGCCGAACGCGTTGTTCCCTCTTATCCGCACCAAAGAAGGCGCACCACCGTACCGTAGGACCAATCTCCTTATTTCGGTAGGTTCAATATTCAAACTCTGAAGTGCGCCGGCCAACACAATTCCACCACACCCGGTGTCGTGTGGACCCGAAGCCGAAAAATTAAAACACAGCCATGAGCAGCAGCAGCAGCAGCTCATTGCCCTTACGCTTCCTTTTGAAAGAGAAATTCATTATTGCTAGCTGACGGGCACGGGGCGAAGAAAATGCAAACGGTCGGAGGATGGAACGCCAGAACCCCTTTACCACGATTTCGAGAAATCAATTTAACGTTTTCGCCCAAATAGGACATCACGTCCCTTTTGGAAATGCTTCATCTTGGCGGAGGATTCATTTTACTGCCGGTATCGCGAACTGTCTAAAACCCTGCAGCAGCAGCAGCAGCCGCACCATCCCGTCCAGACGGATGATTAAAATGCAATTATGCGCCTGGGTCCAAGATGAAAACCGCCAGCGAACGATCACCCACCATTGGTGCGCCCGTGTAGAGTATTGTTTGCACTGAAATGCATTTTATTGTTTGCCTGCCAGAATTGCAGACAGAGAGGCCACTGGGGTTTGTTTGTAATGTGAACAAAAGAAAGTAAACGAACATTGTCGCGTACAGAGATTACGCAAGCGACCTCCCGAAATTTGCAATAAAATTTTTGTTGAAGAAACCCCATTCTGACAGCTTTGAAATGGGGGAAGAAATGTAACTCTGTCACGAGGATTTTCTTGTGATGGCACGATTAATTGCAACAAGAGGTTTTACTGCCGAAAGTAAGGTAAGTATTCGAATATTTGTGATTAAAATACATGGCTTTAGGAAAATATAAGAAATCGAAACACAAGAGATTTTCTTAACCAGGTGTTCCAAGGATTTCTGGTTGTAAGAGTAAAATTTGGAATATTTCAGAGTTTTGTTCAGAAAAAAAGTGTCTCAATTCTGCCTAATTCTACTGTTGAAGTAGAAACAGACATTTCTAAGCTAGCAATCATTTAACTTCAAGCAACCACTTCTTAAATTAGAAGGCAACTTTAACGCTGTAGTCTCTCTAGAGTTGTTGTGATACCAACTGAGAACTTTGTTCTAAATATGCAAGAATTCTTCTTCTTTCTTGGCCTAACGACCTCTTAGGTCATGCCTGCGATTTCTGGCTTACTAGACTAATTGATACCGCATAGTTGGTTAGTCAGTCCTCACTATGGGGGAACGGCCCACATGAGACTTGAACCCCGGTCCCGCCGTGTGAAGACCGGCGCCGCTGTCGCATCTACCACCGGGCCGCCCCCAAACAATTGCAAGAATTATAAGATATCATAGAGTTTTATGCATTTATCTAAGTTATCGCAGTCCCCCATAAAAAATATCTACATAGCAAAGGCTCAAAAACTAGAAGACCTAGACCTGGACCTTGTCCCTGGATCTGAGCTTCCCCAGATATTTTTGTGGTTGTTCCGAAGATTTTTGATGGTTTCCTATACATGTTTGGTTTTGACAGGAGGTTTTTTGACGATTAAGTATTAGTTAACTATTAACGAAATCAAAACAACCACAACAAATTATCTTCATACTGTCAATTTTTAAAACTATATCATCTTATCATTTAAATCTTTTAATATCAACTTTGATTCTACAGAGGCTTTCCAGGTACCAGGTTTGTAGTTTGTAGTGTTTCTATCACTATCCTAATCCCTTATGTACCAAATTTTACACATTTTACCCTAATCTTTCCACCGACCGAACAATTCAAACATATCTTCAGCTCGGAAAATATGCAAAAACTAGACAGCAAATACCCATTTCTTTGGCACCGTTTATTGTCCCATCGTCCCTACAGCACACCGTTGATTTGTCTTCTCGTTAACCTGCAATGGCATGTTTTCACCCGGGGGTTACATACCCTCCACGACGACTAGCACCAGGACCGGTGCCGCCTTACACATACACAGACGCACGCCCGCTGTTGCCATAAATTATGCTTCAGCGTTTCGAACGGCACCCTGGTGGTAAATAAATTTTATTTAATCATTTCATAATGTATGCAAATTTGTCTCCGGTAGAAATGCAGCACGGGCCGCAAAAGGAACGTGCAGCAATGCGGTGCCACTTCCTGTGCAAACGGGACAGGACACATATTCGCGAAACGGCTTCCGCATGAGGGAGAGATGATGAAATACAGTACTGATTCACACAGACACACACACACACCAGTTTTCCATGGCTGGAAGAAAAGTTGCTTCCGTAATGGCATACGGGACATATTGGAAATTCTTTCCTTTACAGCCGCAGCACAGCACAGGTTCTCTAAAGAAAGGTTTTCCACACGAGCAAATGGGAAACCGAAATCGACCATACATTTGTATCGACAATCGATATAGACCGTCTGGGGGGCAGGGAGGGACGTTGGTTAGGAAAAATTAATTTCTAATTTATGCAACACCCCAACCAACACCACCCAACTTGTATCAAAATATGCCTTATTTTAGTTTTCTCGTTCTCGCGCAAAAGAAGGATTCCCACGTCGGCGCAAGTTTCAATCCCGCATGACCGAACATTTGTATCAAATTGTGTCCACTTTACGAATAAACGAGCCCGATATTAGTTGCTGTGAAGAAGGGGTGATCGACACACAACGCCACCACCATTGCACACACACACACACACTCGTCACTAAACGGTTCCACTTATTAATGCGATTATTATCGATCTATTCTGCTAATTTATGCAATACGCGGGCTTTCGAATAAATGTTGCCCTTTCGTTTAAATATCAAATTAATTGTACAGTGATGGCAACACGGGGAAAAGGTCAAACCTAAATTTGTCTTGCGGGAGTTATTACATCAAACATCGATTAACCTTCACGGTTTGTGTGTCGCGCTGTTCTTAGTTTAGTTCAAATGTTTTTTTTTGTTTATTTTGGTTTTGAGTATGATAAAATTTAAGAAAGTTCTTTGTCACCTAAACCATAATATCTTGTAACTTAGGATCAAAGTTTCCTGCGATTTTCTAGGTAGAGAAAAAAAAAATACAACAATAATATTAAGACTTTAAACTATATAAAATAGAATCAAGAACAGCTTCTTCTTCTTTCATGGCCTAACGACCTCTTAAGGTCATGCCTGCCATTTCTGGCTTACTAGACAGCTAACGAAGATATTAATGAAGATCATTACGCTCAGTACGCTCAGAAGTAGTCTGGAATACATAAATTATACTGATTGTTGCTGGTAATTTAAATCAAGGACGCCGCACATGACAGACCAGGATCTCTCGACGATGTAGTCCCGACGAAGAACTCGAAGAAGTACAGACTTATATTGAGAGTTTATTCCAAATTGCTCAACGCGATTAACTTATGAATGCGTTAAGTTTAAAAGATCTTCATAGACCAACTCTGTAAAATTTTTGTTGTTATACTTTGATAAAAAAAACATTAGAAAATTCCTGCGAATGGTCAACTCTACTCCCTACTTAAGTATTTATAGTTAAGCACGAAATAAATAATTGATTTTTAAGATAAAAAAAACACAAATGACGAATGAAATAGCAAATGTTGATTGGTGAACAAAACAACGACCAATAAACCCCGCAATAAAGGCTCCCTAATAAGACGCCCATTAAGCCTAATCGTGCTGCAGTTAGCGCAGGCGCGTAATCGTCCCCAAACCTTTTGGCTGGCACGCTGTGGTTAAGGATTCGTAAATGAACTACACACTCATTACCACAAAAGTTAGTCATGCCATCCATTAACGGACCGGGGCCGGTAGGTACATCCCAACTACAACTAAAACCAGGCGAGAAAAACTGTACACAAATAAACAAACAAAACGGTTCCGGTTCGCAATGTACGCGCCTTCGTGTGTGTGTGCAGCAGCAAAACTCATTTGCATTGAAACAACAAATGAGCCATCATTAGCCCCTGGTTGCAATTATTTTGCGACCTGTGCACACACACACACACACGCGGGCTGAACGACTAAACTGGACCCGAAAAAACACCAAAAAATAGGCACCAAACTCATCCACAAATGCGCACGGCCCACAGACTGTGCCACAGCGACAGCTGAAGTATCCGTCGCCGATCGGGAAGGCTCGATCGGAAGCGAGTAGTGGGGTGGGTCGGTGGAAGGCGGTTCGCCTCGTACGATAAAAACACGAAAACGATGTGTTGTAATCCATCCGTCCATCGACGGAACACAACATCTGCGTGCCGTGGGCTTGGGTTTTTCGGGTCTTCCTTCTCTCGCTTCCCGTCGTGCGCGTCCCCGCCATTTTTCGGGGTCCTTTTTTTCCCTTTCCCGGGCTTCTCACCTTCTCTAAAACTCGAAGCCAATCCATTTTACAACACCCCATCCCTTCCGTCGGCGCTGGGTGTACCGTTGTGTATTCGGCCGGCTTCTTCTCATCCGTTGTGCTTAATTTTAAATGCAAACCCCGAACGGAACACCATCGTACACAACAATTTCAAACAGTGTTGTTACACATACGAAGCTGTTGTCTCGGTGTGTTAGTGTTTTGGGCTAATCGGTACTATGGTGTGTGTGTGTGTATGCATCCTAGGGCCACACATCCCGTAGGACAGCCAGATTCGTGATTCTCGCACAGGCAGGCATCCGTTCGGGGTCGGCTTGGCTTGGTTTTTCGGTTTTCCCTCCACAGATCATTCGTTGTACCCCGCACACCGTTGTGCCTAGGTTTTTCGGAGGTCTCTCGCACAACAGACCACATCAGGTTTGAGTCGTACGTATGCTGCGTACCCTTCGGAAGCGAACGTGGGGAACTCAGGAGGATTGCTTTTTCCAGGAAAATAAGGATACGCCGAGTGAGTACTGGCGTTGGACGATCTCTCTGAGTGTCGGAATAACTTGAAACTCACTCTCTCTCTCTGTCCCTTGCTGCATCCTGTCGCCAACAGTACCGCTTTTCATCAGCTCTTCGGCTCAAAGGGACAAAAAATGGGACAGATGTTGAATCAAAATGACATTTACGGGCACAAACTACGACCGGAGAAAAACTATGACAAAATGAAGCAGATTACACACCGTACGGTGTTGAGGCTGTGTAATGTCACCTAAAAATAGTTAAGTAGAGATTTGAAAGGATCAGAATCATCAGAAATTGATCAGTTCTTCTTGTTGTACTTTGGGATAGAAAAGTTTCAATATCTTGGCTTGATATTTTTGTTTGGCTTGATTTAAATAATTCGTATTTCTTGATAGTCTATTCCTAATATAAGGAGTTGGTCCGAAAGGGATATCATAGACGATGCTGCTATACATATTATAACATCGCATAGCAATTAAATAATACAAGAAGAGCTATTTTTTATGCGCGGATATGAAACAGACAAACTAATCATACTCTAATTGCTCTTGATCCTTCCATAAATTGCTCAATAAGTCATCATACAAAAACAAAATGGAGCAAGATAACAAGCACATTGGCACAAGTTTTCCTATCAAATCAGCTGTGAGGAGGATAAAACTGGAACTCCACCTAAAGAGCAACATTTAAAATCAATCATGCATCCTTGCCCGCGTGTACGAGAAAATTCAATAAAAGTTAATTGAAATTAAAATGTCACGTAGTACACGATGCTGTAGAATGTACTTTGAAGCGCTGATTAAAGATAGATTGTCATTTTATGTTTGCCAATCACGAGAAGCGCGTAATGTTTGCTTTCCTTGCACCATCGTACCCAATGGACGACGAGACATGATACATGATTTCGATCCTGCTGCTGCTGCTGCACTGCTAAAGCCACCTTTTACCAGACCCCTTTCGATCCATTCTGCCGAAGCACGACACTACCACAAAAGCTAAAGCCCCTCTGCTTGATAGGTGATGGTCCCACCGCATCCTCTGCCAGCCAATCGATTGCAGATGCACCGTTCGATGCACACGCACATCTGTTACCCATGAAAAGATGATCAATTTCTCATTTCTGCCGGCTGATTGCAGGATTGCAGGCGCGCCTTTCTTCAACATGTTTCACATGTGCGAAAACGGTGCCGAACACACGATCGCTGCAGCAGCTCACCCCGTACGGGTCGTGTCGATGTGGGCGTGTAGGGTGCACTGCAAAAGGATACAATGGACGTGAACGCACGGTGCCACGGGTGCTTGGTACGAGAGATCCGCTCACTTTTGTCACTCCACCAATGATGGATGAGTGTACCTTGCCCTGGCTGTACGTTTTGCACAGTTTTCCAACCATTTTTCCTACCGAACCCGAGACCACCACTTTCCATTTCGGTAAGCCATGATGGTTTTAAGGATATGGTCAATCCTGGGACGCCGAAGTTTTCTGCATAGGGGTGTGGTGTGTGTGCGGTATGTGCATGCGATCATTAATTTTCATTTCAAACCATTAATTGGCAGCATCGCTTATTTTCCGTTAAATTGTTCCAACAAACACGGGACGAAAGACTTGTGGGGTGGACCGGACCAGCCAAGCAACAAACGTGAAATTGCTGACCAGGAATCAGTGTAATGATGAGATTTGAGGTCGTTAAATGGTTTGTGGGGACCGAAAGTTGTAAAAGTATTCGAATGTATACAGATAACTCAACGTATTAAGTATCTTTTGCGTGATAAATTTTTAATCCTTCGTTTGAGCAATTTTCTAGAAAAACGATGCTCATCATTCCCGAACATCCCTTGATCAATTAGGAATTTAGACATAAATATCATCTCAGGATATCTTAAAAATTAGTGTTCTTATGTTTGTGGCTCTTTTGAGACCTTATCTTAGTACAGATAATACAAATAGAGCTCCATAAACAGACTATTGCTAACATAGCTACTCCACATTTACTGATACTGTGGTGTACATAAAATGCATCATTTGCAGGACGTTAGATGGCTTTAACACTTACTTAACACTACTTACCAGGCGCTACAACCGCTTCGCGATCTTGGCCTGCTGCTCACGGTCTAGCCAATCCAATATCCTGTCCATTCTAGCATCACTCCATCTTAGTTTGGGCCTATCACGTCTCTCCTGTCCATGTTGATGGCCTAAAAGTACTTTACGGGCTGGGTCGTCCGGTGCCATTCTCATGACATGACCAGCCCACCGGAGCCTGGTGAGCCTAATTCGCTGCACGATGAAGAGATCATCGTACAGCTCATAGATGGCTTTAACAACTTGGAAGTTGTGGACAAAAAGGCCAAGTTTTAATTAAAAATCATTCAATTGTAATCAATTTGAACCAGTGTTGTTACATTGTACAGAATTTTGTCTGCAAGTAATTTGAAACTTCAGCATAGTTTCAAATTTCCATTCCGGTAAACAACAATCGGAAACAACGACCCTGCTGACGATTGGTCTCGAATCATCAGCACAAGAACTACAAAAAGGAAACAAGATTCTCAAGGCACAAGGCCAACCATACATGCATGATCAAACTTTCTATCTATTTCACCTTCTTATTAAACACCTGAGGCAGACACAAACAGATGGCTCTGGATATCAGTGTCCACACGCCAAAAAGGTGCGTGTTCCAGCGCGACAGGTGCTTACTTTATACATTTCAAAAGCAAGGATTAAGGGTAGCTATCACGAGGCTCAAAATAAAAAGCAACAAACACGTGGAACTGTGCTCCTCTTCCACATTTTTCAACGTGTCTGCTCATTATCCACAGATCAACCCAGATAACATTAGGGCGCTCCTTTCGTCCTACTTCGTTATGCTATACACTCTGTTTTTTTTTGGATCAACCACTTTTCTAACATTTTCCTTTGGATTGCGATCGCATTATTCGCCATCTGTGTTTGGCGCTGCTTTTCGGTAGCGAGGACCAACGCTCAACGTCACACAGTCGGTGTACAAATGTGCGTGGAGGACGCTAGAATGGCTGAAGATCGTCGATAAAAAAAAATGAAAGCACCAACCCAGAAGCGAAGGAAGATCGCACCCTAATCGTTCGCTCCCTGGCGGCTAATCAATAGTTTAAAAAAAAGGACAAATTTCACCCCGATGTCATGCTTATCGAAGCAATAAGTTTTTAATAAGTACCAGATCAAATTTACGACACATTGCTACGGGAGCATCGGGGGACTGTTCCGATCATTAACTTTCACTAATAAAGTGCATTAACGACCGATAAATTAGATACTGCACCGATCGTAAGTGTCAACACTCGTGAGGAAGTAAGTAGCGGTAGGATTATCGTATACTTTTTTTTCATGCAGATAATGAACCTATTATTGACGAGAAATTCTGCTGAAGAAGCCATTATTAAAATCATTCAGATGTTTCACCGTTTTCGCCCTCTCCTTATGCTTTGTAACGACAATTTAAAACACGAATATCGAACAGTTCTCGGTCGAATGTTGCCGAAGCTTTACCACGGTGCTATAAACCATCCACAGAACTCCCCTTTTTACGGTAGTGGAGAGCTTTCACATTCAAGCATTCGGTGACCGTAAGGAGCAAATAAACAACACATAAAAATGGAAATGATCAACCACACCCGCCATTTCCAAAGGCGAAAACAAAATAACTTCTTTACCACATGACTAAGCACAGAGCGCTCCGGGACTCGGACGGACCTGACCGACGGTTCCGAAAAATGCACGCGACGGAATGCACCGTCCGTTCTCCCCCTTCATTAGAAACCAGACCGCCAACACAGGGTGGCGGCGGCAGCGTTGGCGTCGACGGCGGAATAAAATTCCCATCTTTTACGATGCCGTTTTTATGTTTGTAATTCCACCATTATACACACATAATTTTCGGACAATTTTACCGCAACCATCCATACACACACACACACAAACACAAAGATACTGCAGCTATTCGTGGCCGGTTTACAATTCGAAATTACTGTTTCTGTGCTTGCGCTTTCCTTTCCTTTTTTCGAACGCATTTTCCTTCGTTCGAGAGACGGCGGGAAAGAAGCCACGGGAAGGCGAGTGAGTCGCCGAACACGCTAAGCCGTGCATGTGCATTGTGACGGAATGCGTTTTACAGATGCATTCAGGGTTTGCATTAATGACCGAAGGAGCAAATGGTGATGGAGGAGAACGGTGGAAAACGGCATTTTTAATTTTATTATTCAAAATAAATTAAAGCCAATAATTGGATACCTTCGTGAGGGGAGGACGATTTGAGGTTCGACGAAAAAGACTGCAATATAAAACAGCAGCAAGACGGATGCTCTGAAAACCCAAAAAATTGTAAATCGAAAATCTAACAACAGATGGTAAGTTAATAAAACAAGTTCAAGATCTGTTACATCTAGGTAATCTAAAGTTTAAGTTGCAAAATGTGGGAAAGATGTTAACATTAACTAAACAAGTTTGAATGGCTTATTAAGCTAGCAAATCAATTGAAATAAGCAAATTTGTATAAATCTGTCTGTTATCGAGTTTCAATCCATTACGGAACTTTTGAATCACTCAATGGAATGTTTCAAATGAATAGTGGAATATTGCAGGCTCCATGTGAAACTTTGCAATCATATAGTGGAATCTTGCATTTAGTAGTTAGGGAATATTTTACAGAGAAGTCAGAGAAGATCAAGACCGAGTCGAGCAAAGTTTATTACGAGGAAAAAGCGGCTTAACCAAGTGAACCAGTTTTTCAAGCGCATTAAAATACCATAATTAATGATCAGGTTTGCAAGATCTTGTTATCTTAAAGCTAAGCCAAACTGCAACTCGAAAGAAGTTATCGGGCAAGCAATTCTATAATAATCCTGTAGATAGACCATCTTATAAGTAATTGAGGCAACTGATGTGTGGTGACAGTACGAGAAATAAAGTTGCTGGCATCATTATCTCGTGTTGGGCAAAATTAAGTAGATACCGGAGTCGGATCGACTCCGAATCGATTCCGGATCGGACTTCGGATCAGACTCCGGATCGGATTCCGTTTGTAGTGTAGAATGGAACAACCGGAGCCGATCGGAGTATTACGTAGTAGATGGAGCTCCGGGGTAGATCGGAATACTCCAGAGTGGATTGAGCTCCGGAGTCGGATCCGGAATTATATCGGAGTCGGAGTCGGTTTTCAACATGTGGAGTCGGAGAAGATTCGCGACCCCACTCCAGAGTTCCCATCACCACTAAGTACCCGCCTCTAGATTCTTTTTGAAAATGAATTTTTAAATGAACGATCATCGTCAAGACCGATCTGAAACATGAATATTAAGACTACCATGAGGCGTTCCGTAATTTGTCAGTCATGTGCAGAAAAGTTGTCTAAAGTAAAGCAGTCTTCAACAAACATGTGATGAAAATTTGATGAAAAAAAAACTTGTAGTCCTGATAGCTTATTTGAATTTAATTTAAAAAAAAAGATACCGATGCACTCATCTCGATCTACGTACAGTCCTTCCGCTTTAATTATAATGTGATTAGTTTTATACCTCGTAAGCTGCACTCTCAAAAAAAAAGGGAGAAATTCGCGCGATAAACGTGCCACAGTTCAAGCAACACTTATCATCAAAATAATCGTAATATAATGAAGTTCTGATTTACAGTGACCGGCACGACGCTAGGGCTCAAACACCACGGTGTTCAATTGTGTAAATCGCCCCGAGTACGTGTTCCGGTGGCACTAGGAACAAAAACGCGTCAAAACAGGATATTAACCCTTACTACACCCGGTTAACACATCGCCAGTGTGTGTGTGTGTGTGCGTGTTAGTGTGGCGGCTGCTGCTATCCCTAGTTTCGGACCCGGGTGTAACGGGTTAAGGGACCGTACCACCAAAAACAGGATTTGGTAGACTCTCATCATTCGCTAGAGCCACAATCAAAATTAAGAGCACGCATACACACACGCCCCGGTCTCGGAAGTGCATCGGAATCAGGGAAATAAGCGGTCCGGGGGACAAGAGAGCAGAAAAAACCCCTAACTCCAGATAAATTCGATTATAATTGTGCCTTTTCTTTAAAGCCGAACAACCCCACCGGATGATTTCGATTGCCATAGTCAAAGCTTTTGTCAGCTGGTTCTTGGTCGGCTGCCGTGTCTCGGCAGATACATCTCAAGGACCAATTGAAAAGCCCATCGACCGAGGCCAGTTTGGCGCAATTGACGGCAAATAGTGAGGACCCTTTGGGATTTTCCATTTTTTTTTTGCAATCACTAGACATCGGAAACGGGAGGCTATGGCGGGGTGAGAGGTAAAACCAGTTCGAACGGCGTTCATCCTTTAGAAGCAAGAGACGGACACGCATACACGCATCTATTTCTAGCTCTTTCTGTTTTTTTTTACAGCACAAACATTTATACAAACTCACCTCAGCTTGTTTTGCACAACTCTAATACATTCCCGCCGATTTTCGCAACCAGGACTCTTCTTCCAGGAGAATGAACGACACAAAGCAGAGAGCGAAAACCGCCTCCCGACTTTCCCATTTTCCACGGTCTCCTGACGAAAAGGATACATATTGCTGCGACACAACGCATCCTGTCGGAACGCTGGAACGCAACGCTGTCGTGAGAGAAGAAGGGGTTGAAAAACGTGTTCACCCCTTTTTCGCATGCACTTTTCGCTGCATCTAGAGCGAGCGTAAGAGCCGGTCCTAAAACGGGCGATCGTTTCGCTGCAAAAAGGGGGCGACGACGGCAGACGCAGGATGGAGGGATGTTGGTGCTATTTTGCATCTATCTCAGAGGCGACCTCTCGCCGACCATCTCAACCATTCCCCTTGCTCCGACCGTGTCTCGTAGACCTGTCTGTCTGCCTGCCTGCCTTCCGTACTGTACCGTACACCCTTTGCCACCACGAGACAGCAGGCCTACACCGGTTACGTTCATTAGTGCCCAAAAGGGAAAAAGAACTCGGGGTTGTCACTGTGACATCCCCGTCGGCGCTGTGCGTATGTGTGTGTGTGTTTGGGGGAAGGGGGACGCAGGGAGAAGTGAGGGGAACCACATTTTGAGTAACCTGGCGCATAACCACGACGGCTACAACAGCAACAAAAGCAACGAAACGCCAGACACATTGAAGTAGGTCGGGAACTCGTCGAAAGCGACCATCGTCCGTCGACCTCGTCTGGGGTTTTTTTTTTTGCACAGTTTCGCGCTCTCTCGCTCTCTGCCCTTGCTTGCTCGTCGCTCGCACTTTGTCGGTATCGGTGCGCAGCATTGGTGTGTCGCCTTGTGCAGTATGTATGTCCACCGTGTCTTGCAAAAAACCTCCCCAAGCCTCCCATTCGTGCGCTGCTCCCAGAGAGTTTGCCAGCAACTCCAGTCATCCATCTTCTGGACGGAAGATTGTGAGAAGTTTCCTTCGGACTCCGAACCACAAGCTAGCAAGCGAGCGCGAGGTGTGCATTTTCCTTATCGGTTTCTTCTTGGTTCTTTTGCTTCGGCACACCAATAACATTGTTGCAATTGCACAAAAGAAGCGTGCGTAGAAAGTGCATACACAACATGATCCTTCAATGACAGCGCTTCGAATATGATGAAGGAGTGTAGGCCGTGTGGTGTGAGATTCGTGAAATGAAATTTGGAGAAAGAATTATCGTTTTGAAATGCTTTCTTTATAATGATAAATTTGATTGAATTTTTGCATATATTGCCGTACTTAGCGTAAACATTAAATGTAGCAACAAATTTTGATTCTGTTGTTTGATGAGCTTGTATTTCACTTTCCTTTTTCACACCGCTTTGTACGGTCGGCTATCCTTACATCTCACCGAATGCCAAGATGGATGAGAAATGCAACACACACAAACACACACACACACACACATAATGTACCGAAAATAGATTGCAAAACAAATGCGAAAAAATTAACGTTTAAGCGCGCTCGGCGTTCTCGTGTCTAGACGGTGTTGCGGTGTGCTAAAATTATGTTCCGATTTGTGCGTGTATAAGCACACAGTCACACACACACACATATGCAACCACTGCGCACCAGACGATAAGGGGGAAGAGGGGGGGAAAGAAAAGCGGAAAAGGGAAGAAGAAAAAAGACAACAACAACAACAACAAAAAAGCCGTCTCAGACGGTAACAAAAAGTGTTAAGCTAAAAATATAATTGTAACAAAAACAAGATCAACACTTCGTAACAAAAATTAAGCCTTCAAACGGCAGCAAACCACAGACTAACATCCAGACGCGAACACATCCTTCCCATTCCCACTCCCCAACGGGTGCTCCCGCTTGAGCGCAACCAGCTTAATTTGCTCAACATTGCACCGCAAAAGGCGCGCGAACCGGGCAAACGCAGAATGCGTTTCGCCGACCTGTGGGGCAGACGAAAATTAACGAGCGATCGAACCGATCGCGTATTGAGAAGCAGCGTTCGTATCCGATGTGTACGTCATAAATCTTTTGCCGATGTGAAGCAGTAAATCGGATACGTTTTGTTGCAATAAAATGTATCGGTTGTAGTAAGCAGTAAGACAGTTGCTTTGAAATGCTGTTTTAATTATGCAATACTTGCTCATTTATTTGAATGATTGGGCTTTGTTGATTCTTTAAATAATGCATTTACCTATTCATCAATCCTTGTGGTAATAAAATCCTGTCTAGGATATTGAAATGAATAGAAACTGGGAGAAATCTGCAGGACAAAACCTTTAGTAGCTCAGCTACTCACCGCTAGGTGACGCTTTACGCCTGCTTCTCATTTTGTTTGGTTGATCTCGTTCGAGATAAAGACTGGTATTCCAGCCGTCGATAGTTCCTGGTCGATCGCCGCCGCTGTCAAAAAGCGGTTCATTTTGCACTCATCGTCACTCATGTGGCTCTCATTTATGGGAAAGCGCTATAATTTTGATGGGGAAAATTTGAAGGGGAAAATGAATCGCTCATTGCCGCGTCGATCGACGCGGTTTGTATGAAAAGAAATCCGCGAGCTCTTTAGTAACGAATCGGTAAAACGTTCCACAAATTTTGTGATGATTTATGTAGTTGCAGTAGAAAATGAACGCACGTACGACAAATTTTAAAAGCGAATACGGTGATAGAAATTAATATGTAATTTGATGCTGTAAAATTTTTACCGATTCATAACCTGGAGAGGTGGAACAATGTTTTTTTTTTATTTTCGCGTTTGTTCCATCAACACACATTGCCACATCCGGAATGCCTGTTTTCTGCAGGAAATATTCCTTTGTTGCCCGTTTTTCTTCATCTCTAGTTCTATCCAGTCACTGAGCAAAGTTTCGAGCAAAAGCAAAACTTGAAAATAAAACAAAGCAACCATTGGCTAATAAACGGCACTGCCATAAACGCCAAATGTCATTTCTCCATAATGAACATATCTCCGCGGCGATCGCCCAGGAGCTATCGACGGCTGGAATACCAGTCAAAAACTGTAACTCACTGTATACAACGCATCGACGTTGGGAACGAGAAGATATGGCAAAGTGAACTGCAAAAATTCAATCCGTCGCACGGTCGAATTATAATTATATATATGTATACACACACAGACACATACCCATACAAACACGTCCGACCGTCTCTCGCAGTAGTGGCGCAGCGTTCGAAAACCGTGGCGCAGTGCTGGCGCAAAACGCATCTTAAGACATTGCACATATGCACACGCTCGCACACACCACTCTGGACACGTGTGAAGTACGCATATGCATCCGCAGCTCGTCTAGACACGCTCGTCTTCTTCGGTCGCGGCAAATTGAGAATCGCTTCCGGTCTGTGCCGAAGGTCTCAGTCGTCTCTTGATTACCCCCCCATTCCCTCGATCACGTACTTTTACGAGTGGCTGCTGCTACTCCTTTCCCCCCCCGTGGGATGCCGCCTGGTGCCCCATTGCCGGTGTCAGTGTCTTTAAACGCTTCATGTTGAGGTAGCACAGTACCGTTTGCCAAAAGGCCGATGTCGCGTTTTTCTCTCTTGGTTCAGCGCATAATGTAAGCGGGCCAGTACCAACTGACGGCAACATTGTATGTAGCTGCAATTGCAATTCCCGAGAGCGATCTTGCAAGATGCACTTCTTACGCGAGTGTGCTGGTTGTTTACGCGACGACATGGGACAGACAGTGACAAGGATGTGTTTTCTTGTTTTGTTTTTGCAAGCTCGGTTCTTTAAACAGTGACATATATTCGAGGTTGTAATGCTGTTGAGCAAACAGTCTGGAGGAAAATATGTTTTTGTTTTTATGCATACCGCACTTTATTATAGAAACAATTTCAGAAAGCACGTGTGCTGGAAATTGAATTATCTTGAATTAAATTGTACCCACCTTGCATGTTTTTCCTTTGCGGTAGCGATCTTCTTCAGGGAACTAACCGGATCTCTGTCGTCGACCAAATCACCAAAATTTGGAGCTGGAAAATAGCAACAGTTAAACAAACAAAGCAAGTTAATAAAGTAATGAAAATGGTTGCAAAACATCGTGTGGTTTAACCGTGGTGAATTTCTTTTCTCTTGGTGTCTTGACTATTTCCACCAATTTACAACGTCGAACGACAACACCAGCACAGCAGCGCTACTATGCAAACGGACGGCGAACGGAAGAAGCTTACCGTAACGCTTCGCAAATCCGACAGATGGCGCTTAATATTTATAAATTTACAGCTCTAGAAACATTTGTCTGACGCTTCTGTATGAATTTTGTTCCTTAATTTCAATTTTTCTTATCAATTCAAAATAAAAACAAATCCTTAAAAAAAAAAAGAAAAAAAATTTAAAAAAATCCTTGCAAAACTTGGCACACAATTCGTTGAAATCAATTAAACCGTTTGAAGCAGAAAATCTTCAAACTTCAAACCCCGCCGCCTGACTATGAGCAATGTTTTTTTCTACATTGAAAGCAAATCAAATCTAATCCTGTCTACCAAAACAGATAACGTACTAGTGATAACAAAACTGGCCACAGCTCATTTCTGTTCTAGCACATTACGCTTCCGGCCCAACTTACCGCCCTCGAAAGCTATCTTTTAAGAAAAACATTTAAAGAGAAACGCACCACACAATTCACGCCCAGCGTACAAACCATCGTACACCGATGGTACGGAAACCTAACAGTGTAATCCGTTCCTTTGGCCAAGGTTCTAACGGTTCTTCAGAAGAAACTGTGGCTACGCAACATCGAACACCGTTCGATGATGCGTACAACCGATCGGTACAACGTACAACCGACTAAACTGCACCTACCTTGATGGCTAGGTAGCATCAACAATTGCTTGAATGGTGGTTGTACTCATTACATTGACGAGTGGTGGTTCTTCCCTAGCTTTACGTGAACTGTGGTGAACATTCGGTGCGAATTTAAAACCATTCCTATCTCGCTTATCATTCCACCACACCCGCTGGCACACTTCACAACGGTGGAAGCGGCCTTCTTTCGTAGCCGATTTCTTCTTACTGTTTGGCGTGCCATTCTGCTGCTTTGGGGTACTACTGTGCACAGGTTGCACACCAATCAGTGGTCACTGTAACACTGGCGAATCGCACTTTTCTATAGCTGCGTTACTGATTACGGTTCGTCGTTTGTTCGGTAGCTAAAATCATATCGATATCATATGAATGTGTTCGCTCCAGTTTGTTTGATGACTCGCTGTAAAAACCCTCGGCGGTGCTGAAGTTCATGAAATGATGATTTGCGCGCCAGAGTGCCAGAGAGTGTGCCAGTCTTTGTTAAGCGCACGGACGGACCATCATCATGTACCGAGCGCATCCACCGCATTTACGTTCAATCACAGAACAAAAGGACCCCCGCGACACACGCACGGTCGCGATACCCGCTGCCAAAGATGCCTCGAAAGAATATCTCGCTTCGCTTCGCTTTCGATCGTCGACGTGCGGGTTAATGTTTCTTTGTTTCTTTCCCGTCTGCACGCACTACGCCAAAGCAAAATGGCTATCACAGTGCAAACGGCACAGCAGAATTGTGTGTGCATTCGCGTTCCGCCCCGCTCGCGCACACACACACGCACGCACCCCCTGTCTCTCTCTACCTCTACCTATCAATGGGTCGGGTCCGATTTCTTGCGGAGCGCTACGCATTGATTTCACAATGCAGGTACGAATCGTGCGTGCGTGCTGGCGTCCATAGAGCACAGGGGAGAGACAAACAGAGGCAAAACACACGCACCAAATGAAAAGGTAGGGGAAATAACACGGCACACCAAAACACTGGCTCGCTCGCTCGCTACTACTACGCACTCCGTCTCCACCGCACGCACTTCTTGAAGGGCTCCAGGGGGCTCCCACTCGCTGCTTTCTGTGCGAGATGGGGCGACGACACGATTACGTGCACACCGCGAACTGTTTTGTTTATTTGTGTTGTTCGTTCTGCTGCTGCTGTTGCTGCTGCAGGTCACTGCACCGATGCGACCACGAGCACATGCACAAAACGGCACACGGAAGTGCAAAAGTACAGCAAAAGCGCGTAATTTTACCTCACATCCAAAAAACGAGATGCGTATCTTTTCTTCTCGTTTTAAAGGGCACACACAAACACTGGCACACATACACACACGCTCGGGATTCACTTTTGACAGCTGCCATTGGATGTCGCATTTCGCAGTTTAGTAGCGAGTTTTTCACCGGGGTCGCGTTTGCTAGCGGGTTTGAATTGGCTTCCAGCGAATGTCGCCCTTTTTCGATTTACGAGCAGCGATTTTCAGACGATAGAGTAGCAAATTTTTACAACTCATCCTGTATGCACTCATTTGTAGTTGTTTTCAACATAAACTACGAAAACACAATTGCAGATCGGATGATTTCTGGCACCCATCTTGAATTGACTGTGTAGCGGCAAAATGCATAACAATCGCATGTGTATTTTAGAAATACATTGCTTTACGTTCCTTTAACTTTATAAAACATAACAAAACAAATTTATCCTTTTTAAAACAATTTCAGTGAAAATAATTCGAACGAAAACCAACCGTTCTCTGGAGCGCTGAAGCGTTTCCCGAGCGTGCATCGATTGTTGACGTCTGAACTGTCACCGAGGTAGAGTTTTCTTCTTCCCTACGCGTCATCATGTACCGAGCGCATCCACCGCATTTACGTTCAATCACAGAACAAAAGGACCCCCGCGAGCTTTCCGTTTGGCATACTATTCATCTGTTTAAACCCACACTTAATGCTATAACAGACAACAACCCAGCAACCATAGCTACCGGCGATTCTACCCCTGTGCCTGCTATTATTAACTTACCGAAAAACATTTTCTCTGCCTTGTCACGAGTGCGTTCTGCTTGCTGTCGATATTTGATAGAATTTTAACAATCCACGGAGCGGCAGGATACAACGAATGCTGGCCACACCGCGCTGGGGCATTCAAGCACAGGCACCACACACGTCGAGCAGAGACTACTCTGCAATCGCACGGATTCGCACGCCAAAAAGGGCTTCACCAATCAAGGCCACACAGCTATTTGTTTCGTTTGTGTTTTTTGTTTGTTTGTTTGTTGTTGTTGTTTCAGCACTAAAATTACGATCGAAGCTATAGTTGACACACGCTACGTACGTACAAAAACTGTCGACTACCGGGGAGTGAATCGAGCCGGCACACACACACACGCACAACACACGCACACCACCTTTACGAACGTTGCGTAGTACGCGGAAGGATAGAAAGGATTTGGGAATTCGATCGAACGCGTTCGGCGGGATACATCGATTGGATGGACCGTATGTATATACCGTATTTACTCCCCCAAACGCTACGCAGTTCGGCTGAACACACAAAATACCTAAAATCGAAAAGAAATCATTTG